>ML265519.1:0-18448 GCA_005239495.1 Nicotiana undulata
GATTCGCGAGCGTGTGGAGCTTTATGACCGAGTCAGTTCTTATGACCCACCCTTATGACTTCGACCGATAGTCTTGTCCGTGTCGGATATATACATATATATACATATTTGCATTCATCAGCATTTGCATTGAGTTGGGATCGTACGAGGGTGAGTTGAGCAACAATACTGAGTACTGGAAAATGAACAATTGAGAGTAAAGATAAAACATTTCAGTTAATGAAAGAAAACAAGTGATACATATGATCAGTTACAAAGAAAGGTTATGTTTAAGATCAGTTACATGTTTGTTGATTTCATGTCCTTACTTGATGTATTTTCTCGCATGATTTATTGCTCAGCATGTACCTTATTTATTTATTTATGTACTGGACCTTAGTGAGTATGTATTCTACCTCTCGTCACTACTCTTTACGAGTTTAGACGGGATACTCACTGGGTACATATTTGATTATATGTATTCATGCTGCACTTTTTTTTTTCTGCACTTGATTGTGCAAGTGTTGAAGCCCGTCCGTCTGCTGATAGGTATTGATCGCGGTGTCGCCCCATACGGTGAGCTGTCTTCTTGGCGTCATCCTGACAGCACCTCTGGAGCCTTCTAGTTTCTTTTTGCTCTGTCTTTTGTTTCGGACTGCGGCTTGTATTTTTGTATATATATTTTAGTTGTTGTATCTATGTAGCCGCCCGTTGACACTATGACACTAGTCCTGGCACACACTTGTTGTAGTTATGTTGGTAATTTGGGGTTTTATATATTGGGCCCAGTTGTGGCTCAACTTGTTTCTACGGCCTTACCCCATACCGTTGATTATATTCCGCACTTTTATTGTTATAGTTGTACGTTGGCTTGCCTAACCTCGCCGTTAGGTGCCATCACGACCTGAACCGGTTTTGGGTCGTGACACAAACCTAACCTTAGGTTAAAAGTAATGACGAGCTAACACAAAGGTCGGGTGCAATACCAATATTCCACGACAGTTCATAACAACATAGTACAAGTAATAAAAGAGGTATCTAAGAAATAAAATACTCAGCTCATTCACAGTTTCAGGGAATATGCATGCTTTTAAAGTATCTTAGTGAAAACTTTAATCTTTTACCGAAATTGCCAAAAATACGAGTAAGTTTGAAAATTGTGATTTTTCCCAAAAAAAAACCCTTTCAACAGTAAGTAAGATGCTTCATTTTCAGATAGCATGAGGAAAGTACATCTCTATGCCTACATGTCAAGATACAAGTAAAATCATAAATGTGACCAAAACTCGGGTAGCAGAAGGGAATGCATCTCTATGCATGTATCTCAAGTACGCATGTCAAATGAAGTGCTTCTCAATGATAAAATCATGTACTCACACTGTCGGAATACTCAATCTCACTGTCTCGCATTCTCTCTTACCTGCTCAACACACTCAATCACTCAGCACTGTATAATACTCGTTGCGGCGTGCAACCTGATCCACATATATATAGCCATAAGGCTCGTTGCTGCATGCAACCCTATCTATATATAAGTAGCCATAACACTCGTTGCGGCTTGCAACCTGATCCATATACATATATATAATCAACTGCGCTCACTAGGGATGTGCAGACTCCGGGGGGCTCCTTCAGCCCAAGCGCTGTATCATTGCGGTGTGCAGCCCGATCCTATAAAATATAATCAATATAACATGTTTCTACGTGCAACCCGATCCCAAAATATCACTCTCACACAGGCCCTCAACCTCACTAAGTCAACAATCTCTCCAATCTCACTCACAGGCTCACAATATCATGAAACTAGTCCGACAATAAAAATATGATGTATCATTAAATAACAATTGAGACTGATATATGATATGAATACATGAATATGACTGAGTACGAAATATCAATGAATTAAGTGAAATGCCACCAAGAAACGACCACTATGGGTCCCAACAGTATCGGCATAACGCCTAAACATGATATCTAGCATGATTGACAGCTCAATTAATTTATCACATGGTGAAAAACACAGATATCAATAATCTATGACCACTATACAATGCCATGGAAATAATAGATTCCCAATTCACATGGTGCACACCCACACGCCCGTCACCTAGCACGTGCGTCACCTTAATACCAATCACATAACATGTAATTTGGGGTTTCATACCCTCTAAAGATGCCATCACGCACGTAGCAACCTCCGAACAGCTCGAAACTAGCCAAAATCAACTCAAATATGTCAAATAAAGCCCAAAGAAAAAATTACAAATGATAAAGATCGAATCCTAAATCAAAACCCAAAACTGGCCAAAATTCACACTGGGTCCCGCGCCTCGTAGCCCGACAAAACTCACAAAATCTAACAAGCCATTCAATTACGAGTCCAACCATACTAGTTTCACTCAATTCCGACTCCCAATCGATGTTCAAAACTCAAAAATTCATATTATGATCTTTAGGCCAAAACCCCCAATTTCCTCTTTAAAATTCACAATCCAATTACCAAAAATGAAGATAGATTCATGAAATATAACCAAAACCGAGTAGAGAACACTTACCCCAATTCATATGGTGAAATATTGCTTCAAGAATCGTCTCAATCCGAGCTCCATAGCTCCAAAAATGTGATAAAAATTACCAACCCTCGAACTTGAAGCATTCCGCCCAAAAGATTCCGCATTTGCGGATAAGTGGCCGCATGTGAGACCTTCCTTTTTCGGAAAAAGGCTTGCATTTGCAAGACAATTTTGACCCTCCAATGGTCGCTTCTACGATGCTCAGACCGCATCTGTGGTCGCGTTTCTGTGTAATCTTTCTGCATATGCGGACTCCCACCCAACAATGACTTCTCACACCTGGGCACATGGGATCCCTTTTGCGGCCATCACACCTGCGCAATACCAGTCTCAGGTGCGGAACACCAGAACCAGCAACTTAGCAAAAATCCACAATGCGATGAAATGATGCGAACCTCGTCCGAAACTCACCCAAGCCCCTCGGAACCCAGTCCGAACATGCCAACAATTTCCATAACACAATTCGAACCTACTCGAGGCCTGATAACACACATAACAACATCAAAACAATGAATCACACCTCAAATTAAAATCTATGAACTGTGAACTTTTCAACTTTAATAACTCGTGCCGAAACGTAGTAAATCAACCCGAAATGAACCCAAATTTCGCACACAAGTCCCGAACAACATAATGAAGCTATTCCAATTCCTAGAACCACAATCCGAATCCGATATCCTCAAAGTCAACTTCCGGTCAAACTTTTGAACTTTCCAAACCTTCAAATTTCCCGTTTTGCCAACTTGTGCCGAAACCTTCTAGAAACATCCAAATGCAAATCCGAGTATACGCCATAGTCAAAAATCACCATCCGGACCTAACGGAACAATCAAAACTCCGTTCAGGGGTCAAATTCACAAAAATTGAAACTTGGTCAACTCTTTCAACTTAAAACTTCAATAATGAAATTCATTCTTCCAAATCGATTCCGAATAACTTGAAAACTAAAACCGATGATTTGTATAAGTCATAATACATCATACGACGCAACTCATGTCTGTAAACTACCGAGCGAAGTGCAAATTCTCAAAATGACTCGGTCGGGTCATTACATTCTCCCCCACTTAAACATACGTTCATCCTCGAACGTGCCAAGAGTTGTTACCAAGACCATCAAATCGCCGTATAACCTTACCGTGAACATATCCGGGGGTGATCCGACATCGCCCCATCCCGTATAGGTCTGATAACTCAACATTAGTGAAATTTCTCAATTAAACATAACCCACAAGCTTTATAATCCAATTTCCAACATCCAGAATTTCTTATAAGATATGAATATCACAACCTACACACTACATAAGTCCGAACAAGTTGTACCAAGTCGCAACCATAACCCAAGATACAATCGCATGCTATATCACATAACCCATATACTCGTAGAAATGATTTCTAATCACAGTAGCTGCTCAAAACAACTCAATGCCGGTAATAAACCTCCTATCAAACAAAATTTCATTCTAAAACCTTCGTATGCAGAACCTCATAACCATTCATCAGATCCACCATTGATGAAGCTCCCTCTCCTTCGACAAGAACTATAGCAAATTTCTAATCCGACTTCGATATTACCATTCCAACCATGTATTAAATTCCGAAAATATCCATTCTAGGTCCAATGACCTCATCTTATCCTACACGACCATTGTAGTGACATGACACATCCATACAATCTAAAGCCACTACCTGTGCACCAATAAGCAACATTCCAAATGTACTCAATCATGGAAAATGACTGAGACGAGAGAACTGTCCTGCAAGCTCAACAAGTACCACCACAACACCATGCTAAGAAACTATCACACACTGTAGAACCAAAACACACGAATCTAACACAAGGGATCATATCTCAACATAACTCCGCTGCAATGCATGACCCCATCCAAACGCTGGTCCATATGAAACACCTCAGCCACCATGATCAAAAATCAATAACCACACGCAATTCGTCATCAAGTACACAATGTGCATTACCAAAACCACGGAGAATCAGATGACACAATGCCACACAAAAATCAAAAGAACATATCCAATATGCCATCAATCATGCAATACCCAATTACTAATCTCGCTCAAATTCTGCTATAAAAGCACAATAGAAACACACCATGAGTGCCTAAAACCAACGAATCACAACTCCTCATAGCATAGAAGAGTTACTTACAGATAATTTCAGAACACGAATAAGCTCAACAATAACCGAATGGCAAATCCCTTAATAATTGCATTATGGAGCCAACCAATCACACTCGGTATAGAATACGACTCCTAATTGGGCCTACCAATGGACCGCCAAATCGACTCTGGTCACCCACAAATAGATAAATAACCCATTCGAAAATCCACAATGATTGAATCATAACACACACTATCATCTGCTTAGCTTCGGCCACAACCTCACAATCCACAATTATGAAACAATATGCTCATGATAACTCCCAACCTCCAAATCAATAAAACACACGAATCACCATATTTGATCTCGACTCCACCGCCCAATGTCTAACACATCTCTCGTACAAGATCATCCCACGAGGAATGCTTCTAAAATTCTTCCATGCCACATAGAAAAATTTGAATATCAGCAGTCGATCAACCAGGAGAGGGGCGCAGTACCAGTGAAGTATCCATAAATCAAAATACATTGCCCCTTCTTAAATGTATACGCTCATCAAGCCATACCAAATAGTAATATTATTTTCCTAGTCATCTGAAACCGTCCATGTCGCCTACGAATTTTATGACCTTCCCTTAAAAATTGAATTGTGATCTCGCTCACGTAAATCTCGATCCTACACAACACACTGCATATGCCATGCCATCATAAGAGAAATACGAGAACTTCATAGTCCACTCTGAGTCACAAGCAACTACATACTCAATTAGCCAACGACCTTCCATTTGATTTCATCCTGGAGAAAATCATTATACATCACATGCTCCTCAATCCAATAGGAAATATACTCCTCGACCCGTGGTAAAAACCATTGAGAACGCTTCGAAGCCCACTTCGCCAAAACTCAAGAGCATTTCCACAAAACACCTGTAAAGACTAGCCACGTCATAAGTACCCAAAGAATCGATTATATCCAGTACTGTGCTGGTCCAACCTACTATCAAGTTGTCCTATTTCTCCAAGTCCCTTCCAAATTGCCTTCAAATTGATACTTGTCCTTGATATAACACCATGATCCTTAACCAAATTTCACCACACAAGAGACTCTAGTATAAACCCACAACGCCCTAAGGCCCATAAGCCACTGACTTCCCTCTTAAGCACCCCCATAGAACCACAACCGAGACACCCAACCTAAAGAGACCTTATGTGAACCTAAATATGTTTCCTTCACCTTCTTGATACTGAAATGCATAATCCACAATGATATAAAATTCCACAAGTCTCGATACCATCCAATGTAACTCTCAGTTTCTAGTCATATACAAATCTTGAAAATTCTAAATCGCCACATATAAATCTTGAATCCATTAGAACAGTTCTCGAGAGACATACACTCTACTCAAATCTCAATTAAACCGACCAAATGGACCGAACGACTGATCGGGTCCAAGCCTACACTACTATTGAGTAGCGAGGATGGTCAATGCAGTTTTAACCCAATAAGGTCGGGATCGAAACCATATGGAGTTAATTGGTTTGGAATTAGGTTTATATCCGAGCTAAGTGCGAATTTTGTTTCTAATTACACTTCCAAACATTTGGGTTTGATTCTACTTCTAAAATTACTCTATTGTATGCAATAATTGAAACTAAGTACAATATTTTTGTTGTTGGTTTTCAAGTGTTTAAAGGAGACTAGGGTAGTGACTTCTACCTAGGTAGATATCTAACGGGTAGAAAGAATTTAGGGCAAGCTTGTTTTAGCTGGGGTGGTAATATAGCTATCACACCCAAGTACTCACTCTATACCTCTCGGTAGTTTGAGTGATTTTTTCCAATTTGGCTTTCTCAATCCAAATGGGTATTCATGTAATTCAAGTGATATTAGAACAAGTCGGGTATTACTATCTCTAGGTTTAACCCTTTAATTAGGGATATCAATTTCTTGAGTTCACCCCAATTCCTTGTTAGCCTTGTTTTCCTAGACTTAGTCCCTCTTTCTCAAGAAGAGACTAAGTCATTAAGGCATGAATCAGTGTTTGCAACCACTAATTCAATAATTCTAGCAAGAACTAGGATAAATATCACTAACCCATACACATTCAAGCCCTAAAATTCAATACCCATTAAATACCCACACTAGGGTTGGGTCACAACCCTAGCTATGGGTCTAGCTACTCATGGAAATAACAGAAATCAAAGATGAATAGAATATAGAATCCATAATATATGATTAAGATACGAAAATCTAATGTTAAAATATGAATCTAAGACAAAATTTCCTAAAGGAGAAGTTCCAGCCGTCTCACGTGCTCATTTAATACATAACATAACCTAAAAATGACAAAAAGGTCTATTTATACTAAGCTAAAATTTCCGGAAAACAAATACCCCTACGGAGGTTGTGCGACTGTGTAATTCTGAGCACGGTCGCACTCTTGCTTTCGTGGCCGCGTAATTATGATCACGGTCCGCGTTCTTCAAATATGGATATGGGTTGAGCTGAGTGGGACCACATAATTTCCACCGCGGCTGCATAGGGGACTTCCGCGGCCGCATAAATTTGACGTGGACCGCACTTCTCGTTTTTGCTATAATGTAATCTCTCTGATGCAGCCGCACAGGTACTTTCGCGGACGCACCTTTCTGATACGGTCCACGCTCATCTTTTAGCCCAAAAATCAACCTCTCTGAATCTTCCTTTCGCGGACCGTGAAATTGTGATCGAGACTACGTTGTGGCTTTCGCGGCCGCACAATAATTGTGCGGTTCGCATTTCAGATCTCTTGGCCCAGTCTTGGTTTTTGTTCAAGTTTTGACTCCTTTATGAGTTGATTATTACTCCTTTGGCTCATTTTGAACAATTCCTGCAAGAAAGCATATTACATTAGTTTTCGGAAATAACTTCACGCATTTTAGCCTAAAACATAAGTAAAAGAGAGCAAATAATAGGTTAAAATCCCTACTTATCAACTCCCCCAAACTTAAGATTTTTCTTGTCCTCAAGAAAATAAGGTAATTCCCACCCCCAGAAGAAAAAAAGATATTTCAGCTGGCCTAAGGTGACTCCATCAAGCATCAATTGGGACTAACAATTACCCTAAAAACAAATGGACTATCAACAACATCATGTTATGACCTTTTGAGTATCATAGTTCTAATGTGACACTAGGGCGTGAAGAGTTGACTCAATTCATCAAGGAAGATCGCTCTATCACGTAGGCCATTGTGGATCCAAAACTCCTCCTCCTCTACTCTCCATGAGCAAATCTCAATTTAGAATGTAACACTCAAAACAATGATTGTGAAGAAGTGCGCTCATCACTCTCAAAAGAATGCCACAACTCTGGCTCTAAGTACCATAAGCTTGACCTTATGTATTGTAAATCACCACTAATGTTAGCTCACTCAACTTGAAATCATATAGGGCTTTTGTGGTGATGTAATGAAGGCTTTTGGATCAAGGTAGGACTTATCAGACTATGATGGTTTCATCTTTTCTTAAGCACTCCATTTTCTCATTTCGGCCCATACTTTGTTGAATCTTTGAGTCATGTTCTTCTTCCTTAGGGGAACTATAGAGACATACTGTCACTCATTCTTACTCATGACAATCATTTTTCTCCTTTTCTCATAATTCCATGCCTTTCATCATTGTGTTCTTTGAATCCCTTCAACTTTCACTTTCTTTTTGACATATTTCTTTTTGACTTTTTCCTTTTCTTTGCCTTTCCTTTCCTTCAATTCTTTTTCTTCTTTGTACCTTTTATCACTTTCAAATTCCTCCTCTCTCCCCAAACTTATGCTTTTGTCAATTGTTTATCATGAATTCTAAGGAAAGATCGAGTGCCAAGAGAGAATCATTATAAAATGGATAAAGGCTTGTAATGTGGCTATTGAATGAAAAAGGCTTAGGCTCAAATGGATTGACTAGGTATATCACATTGGTAGGCTACAGAAGCTTTCAAAGTTAAAATTAGACCAAGGAGAGCCTACAATCATTTCTCAAGTCGAGCTACACTTATAATTTTGCCTAGACAAGCATTCAGGGCAAGTTATAGACTTGTTGGCACGTAACTTGGACTTGAAATTCAATACCTCACCTCTCAAAATTCTGGATTGTTAAAGAGAACAGAGTTAAGGTCCCACAACAACTCTAGCTAAGATTTAAAATCACAAATGGTTCAAGGAAACCACTCAATGATTGTTTTAGTCAACTCAAGAGCCTAAATGTCACAACTAGAGCTATTCTTTTCCAATAAACTTGTTCCTAACCATAAGGTCGAAGGTAAATGTGTTAGTACCAAGTGAAGCTGCCTGAGACACTTTTATTCATTACTACTATATATACCAAAATAAAAAAGAAAACGGACTCAATCCCTTAAGAAGGTTGTCACACCATCCATCGTTGGGAAGAGCCACCCCGTTCACACAACATCCACCTTTGGAAAGACCGTGACATTAAGAAAACCAATGGATTATTGTCCACACAAAACGTAAAAAGAAGCTACAAATTAGAAAGAAGCTACTAAAAGAAACAAGAAGCTATGCTACTAAGGAAAAACAATGAAAGAAGTTATGAAGTAAACTACAGAAAGTAAGCTGAATATGTACCAACTGGAGTAAAACGAATATATACATATGGAAATGAATATATACATCAAAGGGTAAGATTATATACATACCAAAAGTGAAAATAACGATAAATAAAGAAAAAGAAAAATAGTATAATGGTTATTACATACCAAATGTCATCAAATCATCATCAAATCAAAATGGACCACCCCCAAATAAAAATTAGCACTGTCCTCAATGCTAATAACAAAATAAGATCAGGGAAAATGGTAGAGAGTAAAGAGAACTCCCTATGTGGTCTTTGTCTGCATCAGGTCATGAATATGAGTAGGGTCCTCAGACTGCATGGGGTCATCAGCACCCTCTGTGTCCTCTAGCTGGATCTCCACATCCTCTGACGAGGGGACTACGGGGTTGCTGAGCATCTTGATCAGCTCCTCAGCCGTGTGTGAAGTGGAAGTTGGCTCCTCAGACTGGCCAACTGTTGCATCTGATGCCTCATGCTGAACTGCATGTGCTGTTGGGGTTGTCTCTTCCATGAGCAGGTCTAGTGGGATATCTCCAGTAGAGGCAATCTTCTCTACCTTCTTGCTCAACTTCTCCACTGACTCCTTAGACACTTGATTCTTCCTCATCTTCTACACCTACTTCCCCAAATCTCTGATAATCTTACTATGAGCATCAAGAGTTTCCTGAATCTTCTTTTCCTCATCCAGAATGTTCTTCTAGTTGTCCAAAATCTTCTTCAAAGAGTCCTCCACTGATGAAGGTACCTAAAGTTGTGTTGCGGCTGAAGGCTGTGCTGCAACTGCACTGGAAAGGACAGTCAACTTTGTGGTAGCTGTCTGTATCCAGTTCTTAAGGCTTGCTAATGTCTGTGAAACCCGCAGTGCAGTCTGAGGGTAGGTGGAAGATGAAGGCACAGATAATGGAACTTAGATGGATGGCCCGAAAGATGGAGGATGCATGGTAGCTGAAGAACCGGCTGCTGTGCAAGGCTCTGACCCGGTGGCCACTACCCTTGGCTCTTCAGACTATCTAGTGGAGGTAGTGGCTTTACCCTTGGCTTTAGGGTTGTCCGCTCCTTGGATGTGATACCATGAGAAAGGCTTCTTTCGCTTCACCGCCACATCAAAGTGACTCTTCTCTACCCCTTGGTCTTCGATATACTCAGTAATGAAGTTGGGGAAGGGGTAAGATCTTTCTTCTTTGCCAACCGCCTTGGAGATGTGGCAGGACATTAGGTTCCCCACATTAATTGGATGCCCCGCCATGATTGAAGCTACCAAGATTACCGGGGTGAGTAAAAGTGCACACAAATGTTGACCACCCTTTGGCTTCAAAGTTAAGGGTGTTTCTTACTATTGGAGCTCCAACTGTGGGCCATGTCGGTGTTGTCCCTGGAATAACTAGTATCTCCGCTCCATGGATGAGCTGCTTCATCCAAGGCTAGCTTCTCCAGGTACTGCACTGCCTCCACATCCTCAAATCTGGCATATTTATTCAGAGTGTGGCCATCAATCCAGATTTTCAAGTTCTGGACCTTTGTCACCGTTGTGACCTTTTTGATATGGGCAGCGTTGGCATAGAACTTTGCTGGTGAAATACTTCCATCATTTTCTCTCCTCAAATTTCTTTAGGACATTAGATTGTGCGGAAGTAGGTCACTTGTTATGAATTTTCGCTCAAGAGTGAGCGACCTTTGGGGCCACCATTCCGGGAACTTGGCATAAGCCTTCTCACCCACAAATTTGTCAGCCCACACCTCAGGCTTCCTTGACCTAGCTAGACCTCCTACATTAGTATCACCCCCTCTCCCGTCATCCGGGACCTCATTATCATCATCAACAATTAGTGGGGCAGGTGTTGAGGCAGGTGTTGAAGCAGGTGGGGAAAATGGTTCTGATGCCTGACTACCTTCCTCTGATCCATTAGACGAACTAGAGTAGGAGGTAGGTTGATTGACTAGGTGGAATGGTTGTGATTGCGCCTCCAGTTGAGGTTTTCCAGATTTACCCTCACAAGTCTCCCAGGTTGGTAGGTATTCACTTGTGTCCAAGGAGTCCGTAGGAGGTCTAACGATGGTAGCCTTTTTGCACACTACCGTTTGGACTGATAATGGCTAGTTTTGCTTTCCTCTACCCCTGCCTCGGGAGAATGCTGTCGTCCCTTTGGAAGTGTCACCTCTACCACGAGAACACACCATTGTATGCAACACACAAGTAGTAAAAGTCAATTAGAATTGGGGTTCAACATGTGTTAAAGCAGTACAGGTGAAATGAAAGATAATGCTTCTCAAAACAGGGCAGCGTGAAACGCACAAAAGTGAGTGCGGCCGAAGACTGCCCATCGCGGACCGCATAAAAGTGAACGTGGACGCGAAGAGACCAGGCTCAAACTACTGGTTCTCCGAAGTTAATCAACCACGGACCGCAATAAAATGAGTGCGGCCGTGAAAAAACCCACCGCGAACCGCATAATTTTGGGTGCGGCCGCGAAAGCAAATTACTGAGTCTATGAAGTTTTATAACGCTGACCGCACAATTATGAGTGCAGTCGCGAAAGACCCATCGCGAATCGCTAAATAGTGACCGCGACGGCGAATTCTAAGCAACTATCAGAGCCTTAAAAGTAGGGTATCGTGGACCGCACAATTTTGTACGACGCGGCATACCCTATCGCGGACCGCACAAAAATGTGCGCGGTCACAAAGTTCAAATTAGTTCGGCATTGATGAACACTTGTTACTAGGGTTTTCACTAATTACCCAAGATTTGTGGCAATTAGTCATGGAAAGTTACTAACCCTAGCCCCCATTATGCATACAAACACTACCCATATGATTCTAAGCAAAGATTAAGCATCATTTTGACATTATGGCATGAATCTAACCCTAACTAAAAAGAAAAATTAAAACAAAGAGAAAAGAAAAGAAATAGATAAAATCAAATCACTGAAATGAACATACCAATTGTGAAAAATGGTAGGAAATAAACACTTGATGAGAATGGGATGAGATTGAGAGCAAGTAAAGGTGCACAATGCTTTAGGTGTGTTTGAGAGTTAAGGGTTCGTAAAGGGTGAATAGTACCAAAAAGGTGTGTTTATACTCTGACTCCAAAGGCCGCAATATTTTGTCACGGTCCGCACTCTTTACCTTTTTGTAGCTCAGCCTCAAATGCATGGGCGCGGTCCGCAAAAAATTGGCAGCGACCGCACAATTTGTGTGGTCCGCGGAATTTTGAACACGGCCGCCAACTCTTAAGGAATTTTGATAGGCCAACTTCAAAGAGTTGGCATTTTTCCCATTTCAGCTGTGCGACCACGCACAGAATTGTGCGGCCGCAAAGTGCTTGTGCGGTCCGCATTATTTTGGGCACAGTCCGCAAAATTCCACTGTTTAGCTAAAAAATTCCTTGTCAATTTCCTGGACTGCACAACCAATTCCTACATACACTTCACAACCAGTTAGTCCAAAACAATGCTTAATCTAAGGAAAAAAAATCGAAAGAAAGAAAAACACATGGGTTACCTCCCAAGAAGCGCCTGATTTAACGTCGCGGCACGACGCATGTGACCATCACTCATTTGAAATGGATCAATGCTACAACTTGGCTATCATCAATCTTGCTATGTTAGTACTTCACTCGATGCACATTGACTCTAAAGATGTCATTATTCTTGTTTTTCAAATCAAGAGCACCAAAATGAGTCACATGTACCACTTCAAAAGGACCACTCCACTTTGACTAAAGCTTTCCCGGAAACATCCATAATCGAGAGTTGAATAGAAGAGATAAGTCACCTTCTTTGAATTCCTTGTTCCGGATATACTAATCATGTAAGTACTTCATCTTGTCCTTATACAAGGACGAGCTGGAGTAAGCATAGAATCGAAACTCATCAAGTTCATTTAGTTGCTCTACCGGGAGATTGGTAGCCAAGTCCCATTCAAGGTTCAATTTCTTCAACGCCCACATGACTTTGTGCTCTAATTCAACCAGAAGATGATATTATTTCACAAACACCAACCAATACGGAGACATACCAATTGGAGTCTTGTACGTTATTCTGTAGGCCCATAAAGCATCGTCAAGTTTCCTTGACTAATCAATCCGGTTTGCATTGATAGTCTTGGATAGAATGCTCTTGATCTCCCTGTTGGAGACTTCAACATGTCCACTAGCCTGGGAGGGAGGGGGGATAAGCGGTTGACACCTTATGAGTGACACCATACTTGAACAGTAAAGTGTCGAAGGCTTTGTTGCAAAAATGAGAACCCCCATCACTAATGACGGACCTTGGGGTGCCGAACTTTGTGAAGATATTTTTCTTTAAGAAAGCCACCACACTTCGTGCCTCATTATTGGGAAAAGCCACAATTTCAACCCATTTGGAAACATAATCCACAACAACAAGAATATATGTGTTCTCACATGAACTCACAAATGGTCCTATAAAGTTGATTCCCTACACATTGAAAATATCAATCTCGAGGATGGTAGTGAGAGGCATCTCATTATTCTTAGAAACCCCTCCCCGGCTCTTTGGAAATCATCACAATACCAAACGAGCTCACTAGCATCTTTGTACAAGGTAGGACAATAGAAACCGCAGCTTATGACCTTTGTAGCAGTTCCCGCCCCACCATGGTGACCACCATAGGGCGAGGAATGGAAATCTTCAAGAATACTCAATTTCTCTTCTTCCGGAACACATCTCCGGATAACACCATCATTGCAAATTTTGAAAAGATATGGCTCGTCCCAATAATAATCCAAGTAGTCCCGTTTGAGCTTCTTCCTTTGGTTTGAAGAGAACTCATTCGGGACAATGCCAGTCATAAGGTTATCCACATCAGCGAACCAAGGCATCCCGGTCAAAGACACGGAGAGGAGTTGTTCATCCGGAAATGAATCATTGATCTCGAGGCCATCATGGGCCTCCCCTCCTCTTCCAAGCGGGACAAGTGGTCCGCCACTTGATTATCACTCCATTTGAGGTATATGATTTCAATGTCAAACTCTTGTAGAAGAAGTACCTACTGCATCAACCTAGCCTTAGAGTCATTTTTACTCATTAAGTAACTAAGTGACGCGTGATCGGTGTGCACAATCACTTTGGTACCCATGAGGTACGGGCGGAACTTTTCCATGGCAAAGACAATGGCTAATAGCTCTTTATTGGTCGCCGTATAGTTTAATTAGGCGCCGTTCATGGTTTTGTTTGCATAATAGTCCGTATGAAATATATTGTTGATTCTTTGCCATAATATTGCTCCTACCGCCACGTCTTTAGCATCACCTATGAGCTCAAAAGGTAAGCTCCAATTGGGGGCAGTAATGATGGGAGTGGTAGTCAACCTATACTTTAGTAGCTCAAAAGCTTTCATACAATCATCATTGAACACAAACTTGGCATCTTTTTCCAACAACTTGCACAAGGGGTTCACCACTTTTGAGAAATCCCGCGTGACCAAGAAAGATCCTCACTCGCTTGACATAAGTAGGAGAAGGGAGTTCTGATATCACTTCAATCTTTGCTTCATCCACTTCAATACCATTCTTGGAGATCTTATGGCCGAGGACAATGCCCTCCTCGACCATAAAGTGGAACTTCTCCCAATTACGCACTATGTTGGTCTCTTCACATCGGGCCAACACTTCATCAAGAATATCCAAACACTCTTCAAAGGAATCCCCCAAACCAGAGAAATCATCCATGAACACCTCGAGGAATTCCTCCACCATATCTTTGAATATTTCCATCATACACAGTTGAAATGTAGTCTACACAAACCAAATGACATCCTTGAGAATGCAAATGTGCCATACGGACAAGTGAAGGTGGTTTTCTCTTGGTCTTTAGGTGCAATAAGAATATGGTTATATCCATTATACCCATCCAAAAAGTAATGACAAGCACGTCTGGCAAGCCTATCTAACATTTGATCAAGGAATGGCAACGAGAAATGGTCTTTCCGGGTCACTTTGTTCAGCTTCCTATAATCCATGCATACCCTCCAACCGGTGACAGTTCTTGTGTGGATCAATTCATTTTTATCATTTGTGATCACAGTCATGCCCCCTTTCTTTGGGACACATTGTACCGGTGAAGTCCATGAACTATCCGAAATGGGGTAGACAACCACGACATCTAGCCACTTGATGATCTCTTTCTTGACTACCTCTTGCATGGCCTCGTTCAACATTCTTTGATGTTCCACGGAGGGTTTGGCATCCTCCTCCAATATGTTTTTATGCATGCAAAAGGAGGGGCTTATACCCCGAATATCCACCAATGTCCAACCTATTGCCTTCTCCCTTCTTTGAAGCACCACAACGGTGGAATCTAACTGCACGTTAGTTAATCATGAAGAAAGAATAATAGGTAATATGGAACAAGGGACTAAGAACTCATACCTGAGGTGTGAAAGGAAGGGCTTCAACTCCAATGTGGGAGGCTCATCGATTGATGGCTTTGTTGGTGGAGTCTTCCGTTTCTCAAGGTCCAAGGAAGGTTTTTGGGGCCCATATGTATAGGATCCCATTCCTTTCAAAGCATTTGCACATTCTACCAAGCCTTCCTTATCGTCTTCCTCATGATTTAATAACACAGCTTCCAATGGGTCTTCAACATTAATAGTAGCACTTTTGTCATCAACAATTACCTCAGTCACAAGATCCACAAAGGAACACATTTCGTTGCTATTAGGTTGCCTCACTGACTTGCACACATGGATAACAACTTTTTCATCGCCCACCCTGAAGGTGAGCTCCCAAGCTTCCAAATCAACTAAGGCCTTCCCTGTATCTAGGAAAGTTCTCCCTAATATGATTGGCCCCTCATAGTCAACCTCACAGTCGAGTATCACATAATCTACAAGAAGTATGAACTTGTCGACCTGAACTAGCACATCAGCAATTATCCCTAATGACCTCTTCATTGTACGGTCCGCCATATGAAACCTCATGGATGTGGGTCCTGGTTGCCCAATCCCCAATGTCTTGAACACATAATATGGCATCAAATTACTGCTCGCCCCCAAGTCACACAAGGCTTTGGCGAAATCGACACTACCAATAATGCATGGGATTGTAAAGGCACCGGGGTCTTCTAGATTTAGAGCCATAGAATGCACAATGGCACTCACTTGATGTGTCATTTTGATCGTTTCACAGTTCATTGACCTTTTCTTAGTTACCAAGTCTTTCATGAACTTGGCATATCCCGGCATTTTTTCAAGGGCTTCAACCAATGGCACATTCATGGACAACCTTTTCATCATATCAATGAATTTATTGAATTGGTGTTCATTGTTTTTCTTTGCGATACTTTGAGGATATGGTGGAGGAGGCCTTGTCAAAGGAGCCTTGGCTTTGGGCACTACCGGATCCGGTACGTCTATCACGTGTTCCCTAGACGGATTCACATCATCTTGTGTCTTCTCCACATTTTCTTCAATGTATATCCTCACTTCATCATTTACTTGCACATCATTACTCGGCTCATCATCTTCTTGCACGACCACATCAACATTCATGATCTTTCTTGGATTAGAGGTACTAGAAACTCCACCTCTCCCACTTCTTGTAGTCACCGCCATAGCATGCCCCGTGTTGTTACCGCCCTTCGGGTTCACCACCGTATCAATTGGTAATGCTCCCTTAGGGCGAGTATTCTAGGCTTGAGAAATTTGACCCATTTGGACTTCCAAGTTGCGTATAGAAGTGTTGTGGGAGGCTATTTGGGCATCGGAGTTGGCGTTTCTTTCCATCATCTGTTTGAACATGTTTTCTATCCGTCATATCTCATTGTTTGAGGAACTTGGCCCTTCGACGGATATGGAGGCGTGTTGTTGGGTTGTTGATACATCGGGGGCCTTTGAAATCTCGACCCTCGATTTCCTTGATTATCGTTGTTCCAACCGCCTTGATTTCCATTGCCTCTCCAATTACTATTATTGTTACCACTTTAGTTGTCTTGATTATTTCCTCCCCAATTGCTTTAATTTCCTTGATTACCCCAATTTTGATTGTTGTTACCCCAATTGTTCCGATTGTTTTTGTTGCCACTATTACAATTTCCTTGTTGTCCTTGGTTGCCCCAATTTTGATTGTTTCCCTATGATCTCCATTGTTGTTGATTTGGAGCATTGCTCCGTTGACATTGGTAATTATTGGCATATAAAAACTCTTTACTTTGATCATCATAATAATCATCTTGGTTGTACCCACTACCACTTTGCTCAAATTGATCCGGATTTTTTTGACTTTGTTGACCTCTCTATCTTCGCTTGTTGACCATCATGTTTAACCCTTCCATGGAATTTACTTGTTTTGGCCCATGAATCTGCTGAAGTTGAGCCTTATCCAACAGATTCATGGTGGTTGTCAAATCTATTATGGTTTGTCCATGATCATGAAGTTCCTTGTGAATGTGGATAATATTAGGGTCACCCTGAGGAACGTTGGCTCGACTTTTCCAAGCTGAGGAGGTGTACGCCATCTCATCTAGTATTTCACATACTTCGAAGTACGTTGTGTTCATGATGTTACCCTCTGCGAGCTGATTCACCACACATTGGTTAGCTGTGTTGATACCCCTATAAAGGTTTTCTGTATCATTGCCTCGATCATATCGTTGTTGGGGTATTGTTCCAAAATCTCATGTAACATTTCATTTGGCTCTTGTTTAAAAGGTAGGATCTCATCTCTCAATGTTGCCATATATTATGGAGAGAAAACCTTTGCTATGAACTTCTCAGCCAACTCATCCCAAGTGTGTATGAAATGGTTTGGTAGCCTCTCAAGCCATTCTAGAGCCTTTCCTCTTAGAGAAACAGAGAAAAGCCTTAACCTCAAAGCGTCCTCAGATATATTCATTTGCTTGCTCCCCCAGCATGTGTCTGCAAAACCTTTGAGATTCTTATATGCATTATGATGTGGAGCTCCAGTGAAGAAACCCCTTTGTTCCAACAGTGTAAGCATGACAATGGTTATCTGAAAGTTTTCCGCCCTAATTCGGGACGGGACAATTGCACTTGCGTAGACTTCATTGGGAAACACCCAGTGTGTATCCCTTGGAGGAGGTGGGGGAGTTTTTGGAATGTTGTAATGAGGCGGACGACCTCTTCTTTATACTTGAGATTCTAGATGAAAATCATCCATTTCGTTGTCATCTACCCTCCCCCCCCCCCCCC
>ML265519.1:18651-29879 GCA_005239495.1 Nicotiana undulata
CCTCTAGGTGTTTAAAAGAAAAGCCCCCCCCCCCCCCCCCCCTCCCCGAGGAATATGTCAGAGGATCTCGTTAAGAGCCATTTTGTACCTTAAAGCAATTGACACACAAAATTAGAAAAATGGAAGGAAAGAAATAAAACACACAAATACTCGAATATATAGCTAAGACCGGCTAAATCCCCGGCAACGGCACCAAATATTGATCGGGTCCAAGCCTACACTACTATTGAGTAGCGAGGATGGTCGATGCGGTTTTAACCCAACAAGGTCGGGATCGAATCCACATGGAGTTCATTTGTTTGGAATTAAGTTTATATCCGAGCTAAGTGCGGGTTTTGTTTCTTATTACACTTCCAAATATTTGGGTTTGATTCTACTTCTAAAATAACTCTATTGTATGCAATAATTGAAACTAAGTACAATATTTTTGTTGTTGGTTTTCAATTGTTTAAAGGAGACTAGGGTTGTGACTTCTACCTTGGTGGATATCTAACGGGTAGCAAGAATCTAGGGCAAGCCTTTTTTAGCTGGGGTTGTAATATAGCTATCACACCCTAGTACTCACTCTATACCTCTCGGTAGTTTGAGTGATTTTGCCCAATTTGGCTTTCTCAAGTCCAAATGGGTATCATATAAAATTTTACCCAACTCCATATTTGGAATGTATGAAATACGTATGAACGGAGGAAGAAAGAGAATTTTCTACTTAAATTGAATTGGAATTTATTTGAATTTTCAACAGAAACAAATGGAAAGAAATTGATAAAACATCCCTAGAAACAGACTTCTGCTACTTAGACTTTTTAATTAAGTTATAGGATTTTGTATAGAATATCAAAACAAAAATGATTCCATTTCTACCATTATTATGATAATACATATTCCAACCTGCTTGAATACCAGAAAAATAAATGGATTCGACATTTGATCTTTTCGCTGAGATAAAGGCATAAAAATAAGAAAGAATATATAGAATTAGAATTGGGTTTTTAACATTTAACCCCCTTTTATGTTATGGATTTCGTTGTACAAAATAAAATTTGTAGAGAAGAGAGAGATTTTGTTTACAGATTTTTGAGTAGAATACGGTTGTGAAGTGTATAAGAAAAGAAGGTTTGTATGGCTTAACCACGTGTGGAGATATCTATAATATCCGTCTTTCTTCTCTTTATTGTTTTGTTGTCGTTCTCCGTTCTATTCAGGGCAACACGGGTTGTGCTCTATGAAAACAGAATTTTAATTTTCTATTCAATTCAAAATTCAAATTGAAGTATGATACTTTTCTGATATCTGATAATTCTCTATCGGGAACATATATAAATAATATATATCCGTCTAACAATTTCTCTTGGGGGGTTTACATATACTCATAATTGTTGTTATAATTAAAATTGAGAAGGATTTTTTGATTGAAAAAATCCATACTAATTTTTTATATATCAAGTTGTATTTTCTTATGTCATTAGGAAAACAAAATTTGGAGATTCAAACCCAAGAATCATTCATGCATTCTAAGTCAATAGTTAATGGTTCCGATTTTCAGAAATNGCAGCTCTAGATTCAGGGGCTCTTGCTATAGCCTAACGCGAGGGAAGGGTCGTTTATACCAATACTGACAAGATTCTTTTAGCAGGTAATGGAGATATTCTAAGCATTCCATTAGTTATATATCAACGTTCCAATAAAAATACTTGTATGCATCAAAAACTCCAGGTTCCTCGGGGTAAATGCATTAAAAAGGGACAAATTNTGTTCCAATAAAATTACTTATACGCATCAAAAACTCCAGGTTCCTTGGGGTAAATGCATTAAAAAGGGACAAATTTTAGCGGAGGGTGCTGCTATGGTTAGTGGCGAACTTGCTTTGGGGAAAAACGTATTAGTAGCTTATATGCCGTGGGAGGGTTACAATTCTGAAGATGCAGTACTTATTAGCGAGCGTTTGGTATATGAAGATACTTATACTTCTTTTCACATACGTAAATATGCAAATTCAGACTCATGTGACAAGCCAAGGCCCTGAAAAAGTAACTAATGAAATACAACATTTAGAAGCCCATTTTCTCCGCAATTTAGGGGTTTTTCTTGGTTGAATACAGAAAAATAGGCATTTACCTATTACAGAGATGGTGAGATTTGATTCTTTTTTTATTCATATTTATTCATTTCTCTCAGTCTTACGAGGAGAAAAACATGTGATTCGAGAAATTATTTGAAAAAAATAATATACGCTTTTTGAAGGTGAAGTTTGAAAATAGAACAATTCCTTCTGTCGTGTATCCTCGATTAATGCAACCTCAGATGCTATGTTTCGACTCTCGATTCTAGTATTAAGCGAAATGTTACGCCTAGAGGTTCTGTATTACGGGTCAATCCTACTCTACTAGCGCTAATAGGCAGCATAGGGGAAGAAGCACTACACCTAGGTGTCGCGCTCCCCTTTTCTATCACACGGGTTAGATACGGAGACATCGGGTTGATGACATTCTGGACAACTCCTAAAAGGAAGAGGTTTAAGGAAGAGTCGCCACCTAACGATTTTTTTATGGTGCGTTAGGGCACCTAGAGTTGAGAAACTCATGAACTAGTTTGCGTTGCCAGAGATTGGGTAAGGGCTTGAAATTATCCCGAAGGGAAGGTATTAGGCACCCCTCAGGATCCACAACTGTGGGTCCCAGCCAATAAGTTTTGTGAATTTGGCCGGCGAACAAGTATTAAATAAGGTTCACATATGAGGGGATTTAAAACAAGTATGAAAATCTTTTAAAGATTTTGAATAACATAAACATTTGAAAAAGAAGTATCCTAGGTTTAAAGTAATACGAATCACTTCAATACAATACCCGGTATGTCACACCTCGGGGAGGCGGCTACACGTGGTATTAGCGCACCAGTCATCATATCTGTATTCTACCATTCCCACCCTATGAGGTTATTTAAAGCGCATGTGTTGGTCACGAAAGCTTATTGCGTGCCATTACCCATCCCATCCTATAAGTCCTGGAGGGTGTTTAGGACTACTAATCCTACAAGGCAGGAACTAGGCAGAACCCCTAGGTTTAAAGGTCAAATATAGTCGCCCTATCATGCTATCCTTGATTGTCACGCCAAGACGATGACATTGGCTATGCCAGGTTTGTCGCAGTTCGGGTAGAGAGGTACTTTGGATTATGTTCCTAGTAGGGTGGTGTCTTTCCTTAAGGCACAACAGATGGTTGGGAAGGGGTGTGAGGAATATCTAGCCTTTGTGAGAGATGTTAGTATTGATACTCATACCGTTGAGTCAGTTCCAGTACTGAGGGATTATCTAGATATATTTCTGATGGATCTTCCGGGCATGCCGCCCGACAGGGATATCGATTTTGGTATTGATGTGTTACCGGGAACTCAGCCTATTTCTATGCCACCATATTGTATGGGCCTAACAGAGTTGAAAGATTTAAAGAAGCAATTACAAGAGTTGCTCGATAAGGGTTTCATTCGACCTAGTGTATCACCTTGGGGTGCTCCGATCTTGTTTATAAAAAATAAGGATGGTTCCATGCGCATGTGTATTGATTATCTCCAGTTGAACAAGGTTACAGTGAAGAACAAGTATCCATTGTCACGCATTGCTGGCCTATTTGATCAGCTATAGGATGCCAGATTATTCCTAAAGATTGACTTGCGTTAAGGATATCATTATTTGAAGATTCGGGAGCCGCATATTACGAAAACTGCCTTCAGGACTCGATATGGTCATTACGAGTTCCTTGTGATGTCATTTGGGCTTACCAACTCCCCAACAACATTTATGCACTTGATAAGCCCTATCTTTACTCAATCTTCATTGTGTTTATTGACGCCATCTTGGTGTACTCCCGGAGCCAGGAGGATCTTGAGCAGCACCGGAGGACTGTGCTTCACACCTTAAGAGAAAAGAAGTTATATGCAAAATCTTCAAAGTGTGAATTCTGGCTTGATTCGGTGGCATTTTTGGGTCATGTAGTGTCGAGTGAGGGGATCAAGATCTGAAGAAGATTGAAGCAGTTCATAGTTGGCCCAAACCGTCTTCAGCTACTGAGATCCGGAGTTTTCTTGGATTGGCAAGGTATTACCATCATTTCGTAGAGGGTTTCTCATCTATTGCTGCACCTATGACCTGATTGACCCAGAAGGGTGCTCCGTTCAAGTGGACCGAGGAGTGTGAGGAGAGCTTTAAAAATCTCAAGATAGCTTTGACTACATCCCCAGCGTTGGTGTTGCCTACGGGTATGGGGTCTTATACTCTGTACTATGATGCAACGTGTGTTGGCCTCGACGTGGTGTTGATGCAAGCCGGTAGGGTAATTGCCTACGCATCCAGACAACTGAAGGTGCATGAGAAGAACTATCTTGTCCAGGACCTTAAGTTAGCAGCTATTGTTCATTTCTTGAAGATCTGGCGGCACTATTTGTACGGTATCCCTTGTGAGGTCTATACCGACCACCGGAGTCTACAACATCTGTCAAGCAGGAGGATCTTAATTTTTGGCAGCGGAGATGGTTAGAGTTGCTCAAGGACTATGATATCACCATTCTATATCATCCAAGGAAGGCCAATGTGGTGGTTGATGCCTTGAGTCACAAGGCGGAGAGCTTGGGCAATTTAGCATATCTACCAGCAGCGCAGAGGCAATTAGCATTGGATGTTCAAGCCTTGGCCAACCAGTTTGTTAGATTGGATGTTTCGGAGTTGAGTCAAGTTATGGTGTGTATGGTTTCTTGGTCTTCTATTTATTATCGTGTCAGAGAGCGTCAGTATGATGACTCCCATCTACTTGTCCTCAAGGACAAGGTTCAGCATGGCGATGCTAAGGAGGTCACTATTGGGGATGACGGTGTGTTACGGATGTAGGGCAGACTATGTATTCCCAATGTAGATGGTTTGCGTGAGATGATCCTTCAAGAGGCTCAAAGTTCGCGGTACTTCATTCATCCGGGTGCTGCCAAAATGTATCAGGACTTGAGACAACACTATTGGTGGAGGATACTGAAGAAGGACATAGTGGAGTATGTAGCTTTATGCCTAGACTGTCAGCAGGTGAATTATGAGCATCAACGGACATGTGGGTTGCTTCATAGGCCAGATATTCTAGAGTGGAAATGGGAGAGGGTTATTATGGATTTTTTTGTTGGTCTCCCACGTACTCAGAGGAAGTTCGATGCAGTATGGGTGATTGTGGATAGGTTGACCAAATCGGCCCATTTCATTCCAATGGTGACTACTTATTCTTCATAGCAGCTGGCTGAGGTTTATATTTGCGTGATTTTCAAACTTCATAGCGTGACGGTATCAATCATCTCTGAAAGGGGTACACAGTTAACATCGCGATTCTAGAGGTCCGTACAGTGTGAGTTAGGCACGCGGGTGGAAATGATTACACCATTTTGCCCACATACGGACAGACAGTCTGAACGTACTATTCAGATATTGGAGGATATGCTTTGTGCGTGTGTGATGGAGTTTGGGGCTTCTTGGGATCAGTTCTTGCCGCTCGCAGAGTTCACCTACAACAATATTTACCAGTCGATCATTCAGATAGATCCATATGAGGCCTTATATGGGAGGCGGTATCGGTCTCTTGTGGTTGGTTCGAGCTGGGTGAGGCTAGGCTATTGGGTACAGACTTGGTTCAGGATGCTTTGGAAAAGGTTAAATTGATTTAATATCGAACTTAGTACAACCCAATCTAAAGAGAAGAGTTATATAGATCAGAAGGTTGGTGACGTTGCATTCATTGTTGGGGAGCGAGTCTTGCTCCGGGTTTCGCCCATGAAGGGTGTTATGAGGTTCGAGAAGAATGGCAAGTTGAGCCCCATGTATATCGGACCATTTGAGATTCTTGAGAGGATTGGAGGTATCACTACCACCCACTCTAGCTACAGTTCATCTAGTATTCCATGTTTCTATGCTCTGGAGGTATCACGGTGATCCGTCCCATGTGTTAGGCTTCAGCTCAGTCCACTGTTGAGGATCCGGTGGCCATTTTGGACTGATCGGTCCAAAAATAGTTATTGAAGAACATTGCTTCAGTGAAGGTTCAGTAGAGGGGTCAACTAGTCGAGGAGGCGACGTGGGAGACCGAGCATGATATGCGTAGCCGTTATCCTCATCTTTTCACCACTTCAGGTATGTCTTTATATTCATTCGAGAACGAACATTTATTTTAAGAGGGGGAGGATGAAACAACCCCGCCGGTCATTTTTAGTGTTTTAGCCTCGATCCCTTATTTGTTTTCTCCTCTATGTTGTATTATAGTTATGTGACTTGCCGGGTGCTTGGTTTTGAGTTCGGGTGATTTTCGGAGCAAAACGGGACACGTAGTCCCTAAGTTGGAGGTTTAAGTTGAAAGAGGTTACCGTAGTTTGAATTTTATGTATACGACTCCGGAATTGAGTTGTGACGGTTCCAATAGCTCTTATGGTGATTTTGGACTTAGGAGCGTGTCCGGATGTTGATTTGTAGGTCCGTAAATCGTATTGATGTGAATTGGCGAAAGTTGAAGGTTATTGATATCAGGGTCGGATTCCGATTCCAGAAGCTGGAATAGGTATGTCATGTCATATATGACTTGTGTGAAAATATTGACGTCAATAAGAGTTGTTTTGGTATGAATCGACATTAGTTTTGAAATTCGAAAGTTCATAAGCTCCTTAGGTTTTACTCAATGCGCGATCTGTGGTTCTAGTATTGTTTGCTGTGATTTGACGCGTGTTGTTATGATGTTTTAGGACTTAATGGTACGTTTGGTTGAGGTCTTGGGGGCCTTGGGTGTCATTCGCACCATGTTTGGCGCATTTCGGAACCTTAAGGATGGCTGAAGTTAATGGTTTTCTACATGACTGGTTTCTTTCTACGCATTTAGGAAGGCTTTCCCACATTCGCGTAGAGTCTTCAAGGGTTGCTGGAAATTTACACTTCGCGTTCGTTAAGGTGAAGACGCATTCGCGAAAATTCTAAACATTAGATCATATTGTTTTAGTAAGTTTCAATTGTCTTCTTATATGTCAATACGATATAACCAATAATAAAATCTCTATTAAATTTAAGGGATTAATATAGTCATCGAATAACTTTTTTGTTCTATATTTTTTTATTATATTTCCAATATTTAGTATTATTACATGCAACAACCCGGCCGGTCATTTTGAGTATTTTAGCCCCGATCCCCTATTTGTTTTCACCTCTATATTATATTGTGTTTATGTAACTTTTCGGGCTCTTTGGTTTCGGGTATGGGTGAATTTCAGAGTGAAATGGGACACATAATCTCTAAGTTGGAGGTTTAAGTTGAAAGAGTTATCCGTAGTTTGACTTTTGTGTATACGACTCCGGAATGGAGTAGTGATTGTTCTAATAGCTCTGTATGGTGATTTTAGACTTAGAAGCGTATCTGGATGTTGATTTGCAGGCCCATAGATCATTTCGATGTGAATTGGCTAAAGTTAGAAAGTTGAAGGTTTGGAAGGTTGGGATGTTTGACCTAGAGTTGACTTTATTGGTATCGGGGTCAGATTCCGATTTCAAAAGTTGGAATTGGTATGTCAAGTCAATTATGACTTATGTGAAAATGTTGAAGTCAATCGAAGTTGTTTTAGTATGAATTGGCATTAGTTTTGAAATTCGGAAGTTCATAAGCTCCTTAGGCTTGAGTCAATGTGCTATTCCTGGTTCTAGTGTTATTTTATGTGCTTTGATGCTACGAGCATGTTCGTATGATATTTTAGGACTTGTTGGTATGTTTGGTTGAGGTCTTGGGACCTCGGGTGTAATTTCAGACCATGTTCAGCGCATTTGTGTAACTGTGCATCGCGATCGCGGACAGGGAGTCACGTTCGCGAAGGAGAAAGGCAAGTTGGGGGACCTCACGTTTTTGATATACGCGTTCACGAGTGAGGATTCGCGTGCATGTATTCTTCGGCTCGGTGTTCATCACGTTCGCGTGGGGAATCTCACGCTCGCGAAGAGGATTTTGGCAGTTGTGTATTTTTGTGCATCACGAACGCGGGGCACATTCCATGTCTGGAAGAAGAAATAGATGTGCAGAAGAATAAAATTCAAGAAAATGAGGGTTCGTCTCATTTTTTATATTTTGGACTAAGAGAGATCGGTGTGAGGCGATTTTGCAAAGATTCTTCAAGGAGATTGTTGGGGTAAGTGATTCTAACGCGGATTGGACTATATTTCATGAATCTATTACTATTTTCATCATCTAATTAGGGATTTTATTTGGAAATTTGGAGAAATTTTGTGAAACTCCTTAGGCTAAATTTTTATGTTTTCAAAGGCAATTTGAGGTCGAACATGAGTAATTCTTGTATGGTTGGACTCGTTATCAAATGGGTGTTCGCATTTTGTAATTTTTTCGGGTTTCGAGACACGATCCCAGACTAACTTTTTGAGTTGACTTTTTATTTCTTTGCAAAGATCATAACTTTAATATTCGAATTAGCTTCCTATAGTTCATATTTATGGTATGAAGTTTGTTTGCCTTGATTCGAGCGATTTGGAGTTGGAATATTGAGGGAAAGGCTACTAGTGGATTGAGTTAGCGTGATTTGAGGTAAGTGTCTTGCCTAACTTTGTGAGGGGGGGGGGGGGGGGGGCGGTCCCCTGAGGATTGGTGTTGTTTGTTATAATTGTGATGTGTAAAAGTCGTGTACGCAAGGTGACGAGTGGGTACACGAGCTAAATGTGAGAATTTACCGGTTTTAGATATGTAGATTCCTTTCATGCCTTAATTGATATATTTTAACATGTTATCTTCATCATCATTAGTCTATTTCACATGCTCTATTTGTCTTGGATCTTATTTGTTAATTGCACTACATGTTTAATTGAAATTCTTGTTTTCCTTTACTCCATATTCATTATGTAATCGTTGAATTCTTACTTGAAATTGTCGTTCTTGGTATATCTTGTTGTTGAAATTGGTATTGAGTTATAAAGGCCGTGCTCCACTTTGAGGCAAAATGTTAAGTTGTGAAATACCATTCTGTTGAGTTATTCACTTCTGGTTGTTATTGTTGAGACTCTTTTTTACATTTTGGTTGAGCCATGGGCTATTTATTGTGAAAACACTGATATTGTTAGTTTCTCTGGAAAATTGTGATATTGGGCACTTGAGGTGTGATTTGTGATACGTTGTGGTATTGATACGCATGCGGTAGTATAAGGTTTTGAGGTTGAAACGCAAGCGAAGAGATAAGGTTATCTTGATATGCGTGGCTAGTATGGGAACTACTAGAAGTCATGCGGTGTGATAAGGTGGGCTAAAACGCAGGATGCTATTTCGGAAAAACGATTTTCAAAACTAAATATAAAGGCCACCTCGGTGATATAGGGAAATATTGTGAATTATTCTTATGACTTGAGACTATGAGGTGGTACCTCGGTAGTGACTCTTGTTGGTACTTCTCTATTGTTGCACTTGTCAATAGTTTCTTTGTTTCCTTAGCACATCATTTCGTGCTTTTCTCCATGTGCATTAATTGCCTTAGTTTCATGTAGCTAACCTTGATATGCTAATGTTTTTTCAATTTCATTATTATCATTTCTATATTTCCATACACTTGTACAGTTTATTTCTTATTTATTCCAGTAGGGCCTTGACTTGGCCTCGTCACTACTCTACCGAGGTTAAGCTTGGCACTTACTAGGTATCGTTGTGATGTACTCACATCTTTTTGTGCAGATCCAGGCACCTGTTACCAGTACAGGCAATAGTGAGCTGAATTGTACGCGGAGGCTTCAAGGTAAACCTGCCAGCGTCCGTAGGTCTCTGAGTATCCCTCTATCCATTTTTGTATTTTGGAAAATTGTATATGTTGAGCAGCGGAGTTTATTTTGTAAATTTGTTGAGTACTTAAGAATTTATTTGATTTTTCAAGTATTTCTGCATGTTCGTTAGGCATACCTAGTCTTAAAGACTAGGTGTCGTCACGCCATCCTATAGAGGAAAATTTGGGTTGTGACATTATATTGTTAATAGAAATTTTTTATTAGCATATTACTTTGTTTAATATTTTGTCGTATATTTTATTACTCTTGAAATATTTTTCTACTTTGAAGTAGTCTATTGTTCTCAATAATATTGTCTGAAGGGACTTATTGTAACGACCCAACCGGTCATTTTGTGCGTTGGGACTCCGTTCCCGTGAATGACTCTTCCCATAGCGACTACTCGTGCCTTATGACTTGTGTGGGCCGGTAGTTCGAGATTCGGAAGTGTTTTGGCCAGTTCAGGAACACTTGGTTCCTGAAGGCTAGCCTATTTGGCTGATTTTGGTTCCGAGCAGCATTTTGAGCAAACGACCTCGGAATCGAGTTCTGACAGCTCCAGCAGCTCCGGATGATGATTTCGGACTTGGGAGTGTGTTCGCCTCGGGTTTCTGATGACCCGGGAGTATTTCGGCACCTGAATTGGAATTCAGGATTTCATGTGATTTGGAATTCAGCCTGGAATTGGACCTCGTGATATCATGGTCCGAATGGAATTCCGGAACTGGCAATAGTTCCGTACAGTCATTTATGACTTGTCCGCAAAATTTGGGGTCATTCCGAGCAGTGTAGACCCGTTCGGCGTATTGATGAGCCGTTGAAATTTTTCTTGAAATCCTAAGTTTGATCTAAGGGGTTTTGGAGAGTGATTCTTGGTTTGAATGATGTTTCTAGTGTTCTGAGAGCTCGAGCAAGTCCGTCATGTGATTTGGGACTTGTTGGTATAATTTGTCGAGGGCTCGGGTGGGCCTAGGGGTCTCCCGGACCCCGACCGGGATTAAAAACCAGTAATTGAACTGCTGGTGGGCATTTACTGGTGTGACCGCACCTGCGGTCAATGAGCCGCAGGCGCGAGATTCGCACCAGCGGAATTCCCTACGTAGGTGCGGCTCCTTTCGCAGGAGCGACCTTCTCTCCGCAGGCGCGGTCCCGCAGGAGCGGACAAAGGCCCGCAGGCGCGAGAAAATTGCCCAGTGCCCAGGCCATTTCCGCAGGCGCGACCCAATTTCCGCAGGTGCAAGTCCGCTCCTGCGATCTAAAAGTCGCAGGTGCGGAAACTGCTGGGCATTTCCATTGAAAAAGCCAAGTTGCAAATTCATTTTCTAAAAACACATTTCTTCCATGGTTGACGACCCAAGAGCTACAGAACAGATATCTTGGCCTAGGAACTCAGGTAAGTGATTTCCGTAACCCTCCGCACGTAATT
>ML265520.1:6644-50462 GCA_005239495.1 Nicotiana undulata
TTTTTTTTTTTTTGGTTGGAAGAAAATGAAACCATGAAAAGTAGAAAAGGAAAGAAAAGAATATAATGACCTTTTTATGTCCTTTTAACCTATATATGAATACATAATTTGATAAAGTAAAATTTAGTTCACGAGAAATAAACAAAAGGCAAAATCTTGCGCCTTTTTGGGGAAGATGGAACTACCATCTACAAAGAAAAGAAACTAAACTATGCTTTAGTTTGTGATAGATTCACATGAATCTTGAAAATAGAAGGAATCAAAAAGGGTGTTACGTTGTTCTGTGGCTGCATTATATTGCTTTGATCGATGATGGGTAACTTTAACTTACTTTGTTCTCAAATTAAATAGTTTTTGCTTTCCTTTTTCTGAATCTTTTTTTCCCTTACCATACGAGAACATAAACATGTGCATCTTATTAGCTTATACCTCAGATTATCTTCATTGAAGATTGTATGTCCAAATTTACAGTTTGTTTACCTCAAAATACGAGTAACAATTAAATTTGTAATGTGGTTATAAGGATATGTGATCTAATTCAATATCAATTGATAAATAGCTAAATAAATAAAGGAATTAAACGATTAAGATGGATCAAACCAGTATAATTGCAAGTTATCGACCCTGATTTGGATTAGGTTCGAGATCAAGTGCCAAGAATAGTAAGAACAACAAAAGTAATATGAACAAAAAAGTTAAGAGCGAGTAAAAGAGCAGAGTGCTTTATATTTCTCAGTAGTAGCATATGTGGTAATTGTATATGATGATAATGCGTTACAAATTAACAGGGTTCATCTTTATATAGTAGAGGGCTAAATAAGGTATAACTTTAATTTCGGAAGTAAAATACATGATTGATATCAATAACCGTTAATGATTCCACTAGTTTTGAGATTCTCGCCGAGATTGGTGGTCGATTGCGGATATCTTGTGATCATGTTACTTCGGTGTCGATTTAGCGTGATCTCGATCCCTCAGTCTTCACGTCCTTCAAGACGAACTTGCTTCAATATTGGCTCACTCTTGAAGCATACCCTCGAGCCCGTAAAATCGGGTATCATCGATTTTAATCGTATACAGATAGTCCCCGCGCGTTTCTTAGAATGAAATGATAAGAAGCGAGTTGAGCCGAGATTCCTTGATACCTCAATCATGACGTCGTCTCCATGACGTAAACGACGGATGTGACCGAAACGTCCCATCGGTTCGGTTCCCAAAAAATCATCAATGCATGTCAGACGTCGGTCAGCCACTAGTGGCACCGAACCGCCGTTTTAAACCTATAAATATCATCTCTTTAGTAGATTCAAACTTTACTTTTCTTTGATCATAAACTCTTGAGTTTCCAATCCTTCTTGCCTTCCTCTCATCGCCTCTTATTAAACCACCATTGTTTCCACCGGAGCCGCCAATTCTATACCTTCTTTTTACTTCCCTCACACACACAAATGGCGAAGACCTCTAAAACAGTGCCGCAAAAGGAGAAAGCTCCATCTTCCTCTTTCCGGCCGGCGATAAAACGCCGGTAGAACCGGACATCCATGAATACGTACCTGGCCCCTGTGTCCTAAGAACTGATTTTAAAGTTGATAACCTCTCATCGGTCCTGGGCCGATGCGAATATGTGTCGATATATATGTGTTCGATTACCGAGGGCCATATCAATGCCATGAAGAAGGACTGAAAAATGGGGTCCAGAGGTGGTGGAGCAAATTCCTACCCCTGAAGAGAGCATCATCACACCTGTGAAGGGGTTCTTGAGTGTTTACACTTACCCCTTCACATTGGGTCATGTCGACCCCGTGATCCTCGACTTCTACAAGAGGTACGAGGTTACCCTCGGTCAGCTCCATCCCTCACTTTGGCGCATAGTATCATGCTGCGCTTCTACTCCAATGAGGTCGGAGCGTTGGAGTTTACACTAGGCCACCTTATTCGGTTGTACAGGCCTCGACTCTATAGAGGGCTAATCGACTCAACTGTCGAGCAACCAAATCCCTATTCTTGAACATCGACGAGGATAAATATCGAGGTTGTATGAGTCGGTCCACACGGGTGAGGACCTGTGATATAATACCCAAACAAAAGATGTCATTTCCCGAGGAGTGGAAAACCAAACGTAAGTGACTGTAACGACCCGGTCGGTCATTTCGTGAGATTAGCCCCATTTCCTCTTTTTCAGCTTTGTTATATGTTATTTAACTTATTCATGATGTTTTGGGTTGGTTGGTTCGGTTCGGAGTGGTCGAGGTGAGAATTGAGACACTTAGTCTCTTAAAGTGGCTTTATAGTTGAAAAAGTCAAACGAGAGTTGACTTATAGGTAAATGACCTCGGAATATGGATTTTATATCTCGGATAGCTTCGTTAGGTGATTTGGGACTTAGTATTGTGTTCGAAATGTGGATTTGAGGTCCGGAGTAGAATTAGGCTTAAATTGGCGAAATTGAGTTTTTGGCAATTTTTGGTCGGCAGTGGAAAATAGGCTATCGGGGTCGAATGGAATTCCAGAAGATGAAACAGGTTCGTAGGGTCATTTTGGATGTGTGTGCAAAATTTAAGGTCAATCAGACGTGTTTTGGATGGTTTCGGCATCTTTGGCGAAATTTAGAAGTTTCAAAGTTCAAAGGCTTGAATCCGAGGTGTTTTTGCGTTGTTTTTTGTGTTTCGAAGGCTCAACTAAGTTTGAATGAGGATGTGGGAGGTTTTGGCATGTTTGGTTGAGGTCCCGAGGGCCTCGGGTGAGTTTCATGTGGTTAACGGATCAATTTTTGGACTTGGAAGCTGGCAGATTTTCTAGTGCTTTTGTTGCAGAAAAATACTCTTCGCGTTCGCGATGGGGTCCCACGTTCGCGAAGAGCAAATAGTGGAGCTGGGATTTTTGTGCTATGCGTTCGCGGGGAGGAGGATGCGAACGCGTAGGTTGGGGAAATTTTTTCTACGCGTTCGCACCTGGAGGAATGCGTTCGCGTAGTGTTGTGAGGCAGCTGGGGGCCCAGGCGCTTGGCCTATGCGTTCGCGTGGCATGGGACGCGTTCGCGAAGGCCTGGGTTGGTAAATCTTCGCATTCGCGAAGCACAGGCCGCGTTCTCTTAGGGTGTTGTGAAGGGGCTGTTTGTTTTTTCTATGCGAACGCGTGCAAGAGGCCGCGTTCGCAAAAGGTAAGTACATGGGCAGTAAGTTTATATTAAAAAACAAGAGTTTTAAGTCCAAAATCATAAAACCCATTAGATAGCTCTGGAGAAGGTGGAAATTGAAGGGATTTTCAGTGGGGTTATTGAGGTAAGTGTTCTTCCATCATATTTGGGTCAATTCCATGATTGAGTCTCGATTTTTATCATTTAATTTGAGGAATTAGAGTGGAAATTGGGGAAAAATGGGAGGAAAGTTTGAGAATTTCTTTTGATGATTTGAGTTGGCAATTGAGGTCGGATTTTGGTGAATTTGATATGGGTAGAATCGTGAGGGAATGATGATTCTAATTTTGTGATTTTTATCGAATTCCGGGATGTGGGCCCGGGGGTCGGGTTTGGCCAATTTCGGGATTTTTGGGTAATTTTGATAATTTTCGAATGGGTTTCGTTCCCTGGCATATAATAATGATATGAATCTGATTTTTGGTAGATTTGGAGCACTCAGAGTCCGAGTCTAGAGGCAAAGGCATTGTGGGATAGGATTTTTAGCCGATTTTGAGGTAAGTAACGTTTCCAAACTTGGTTCTGAGGGTTTGAAACCCCGAAGTATATGATATTTGACTATAATTGAGGTGACGCACATGCCAAGTAACTGGCGTGCAGGCGTGCACCGAGTACATTGTGGCCTGGCTCATCCTATGGCACAGTCTAGTAGCTATTTTGGATGGATATCCGCATTTCTATTATGTGGTAAATGTGAACATGTTAGAAACCATGTTAAGTATAAATGCTAAGGCTTCACACCGAAAATACTGAGACCCGAGTGGTCGTATATTACTGTCTCATTTTGTGATTATTTGATTTCATACGCTCAGTCCTGTTGTAGCATATCATTTCAAGCCTCAGTCTCTGAATTTGTTAATTATATGCATATTTATCATTGTTTGGGCTGATTTATACATCTGTGAGCCATTCGAGTGAGACTGGAGAGTAATGACTGAGTGAGGCCGAGAGCATGTTGTTGAGACAATTATGCGAACGGACTGCACACCGCAATGATACTTTGACCATGCCTTCGTTGGCTTGATATGGCGTTTGGGCCAATAGGGCCCCTCCAGAGTCTTTACACCCCCAGTGAGCGCATTGATATTGAAGGATGGATCTTCCCTGGACATGGACCTTGTCCGAAGTTGATGATATGTGAGGGATGGATCGTCCCTGAACATGGATCGTGTCCGAGTGTTGTATTTCCGGAGATGGATCTTCTCCGTGGGGCTGGATTGACCTTTTTCCTCAATACCGAGTGACTACGGTCACCGATGATTACGTACATTCCGAGATGGACCTTCCCTGGGCTTGAGAGCCATATACGGTACTGAGTGGACTGTTGTGTGAGGGTTGTGAGCAGTATGTGCATTTCCATACTGATTCCATATATTTATATGATGGCATGTAGAGTATACTGGCATACTTGGCATAATTGCTCATTTATGATAAACTGTTAGCATGTCAAATTTTTGTACGTTGTCTATTGTAAATTCTGAGGTTTAGTCCGTCACTACCTCTCAGCCCATAGTTTGGGTTCGTTACTTCTGAGTTGGTGTACTCACGTTACCCCTTGCACCTTGTGTGCAGATCCAGGTACATCGGGACCCGATAGTGGTTACTGAGCAGCTGTCAGAGCTTTCATCGAAGTCGTCGAGGTAGCAGCTGGAGATCACAACCTCGTCTTCTCCCTCTTTATCTTCCTGTTGCACTTTTATTTTTACAGAAAATGTTGTCTATTTTCGTATTTTGACATTATATGTTATAGTGGCTTATGACTGAGTGACACTAGATCCGGGGTTGGTTTTGGAATTGTGCTTTAAATGTTGTCAGAAAACTTTCAAATTGATTATTATCAATATTTTGCTTTTAAATGTCATAATTCTCTAAAAAATAAATTTAGATTCAACGAAATGTATGGCTTGCCTGGTTCCACGACAAGCGCTATTGATAACTAGGATTTTTACCTTGTTTTTCGCCCTTTCTTGCTTAAGTTTTGGTTATAATTGTACACAGAATAGCCCCAAAAGCTTACGGGTTGTGCTTGTTGCACGTTTAAACCAAAAATGATGACACACAGTCAGAACTCTACTAAAAAAGAAGTGGATCATGCACAAGTACCAAGAACAATAAAATGCCTACCTAAAGTGCCCACCGCGATTGCGGTCCATCCTCCGCAGACCGCGGTGATGAAGTTCAGAGATCAGTTTAAAGGCCAAGTGCCCACTGCGGTCGCAGTCCATCCTCTGCAGACTACGGTGGTGAGGTTCAGAGACAGGGATTCAAGCCAAATTCCACCGTGGCCGCGGTCCCATCTTCTCGGACCGCGATGGCAAGCTACAGAGGATCTCATTTTTAAGGCAACAGGCACCGCGGCCGCGGTCCGCGGTCAAGAACTTTCAGAGACCCAGAAGTGAAGACCAAAGCTTTCCACTGCGGACCACGGTCAATTTTATGCGGTCCGCGGTAATCCCGCAGGGGTATTGTTGTCCAGAATTCTGGCTGAGTATAAATAGCTTATTTTGTAATTTTTTATTATTATCTATCTTATCAGCGATAGTAGCAGCTCGTGAATAGTGTTCCTTCACTTCTCTTTGCAATTTTCTTGAGATTTTAACATTGAATCATTGTGGTTTGTGTTATAAATCATTAATATGGGTTTTACTTCATCTCTTTCATTGAATTTATCTTTGATTATGAGTAGCTAAACCCATTAGCTAGGGTTGTGGCTCAACCTAGTGTGGGTATTTAATGGGTTTCTAAAATTAGGGCTTGAATGTTTATGGGTGTTTGTTATTTGGGCTGATTTAGAGTTTTCTTGCTATAATTAGTGGTTGCAAAAACTAATTGACCTTCAATTGACTTGGGTCCTTCTTGAGAAAGAGGACTTGAGTCTAGAAAATTGGTCCAACAAGGAATTAGGACATAATCAAGAGATTGGTAGTCCCAATCAATTGGGTTGAATCCAGAAATGGTATAACCCTACTTGAGTCCTAATTAATGGGTTAAATTTCGAAAGAGTAATACCCTATTTGAACCTCAATTGCTTGCTTATTTGACACCCAATTGACCTCGAGGGAGGTAATTAGGGCAAAGCCACTCAAACTACCGAGAGGTATAGAGTGGGCAATTTCGTGCATTGGTTATAACATTATCCCTAATTAACATCCTTGCCTTAGGAACTTGAAATCCGTTGAGTACTCGCCTAGGTAAAAGTCATAACCCTAGTGCCTTTATCCATATAAGAAAACAACTTCAAAACAAATTAGTTAGTTAATTTGCATTCAACAATAGTATAATTATTAGTCATAGTTTGAAAACAACCAAAATATGAAAAGTGTAACTAGAAACACAAAACACCACTAGATCATATAGACACTCACTCCAAATATTAACTCCCTGAGGATTCAATCCCGACCTATCGGGTAAAAGCTGCACTGACCCTTGTCTTCCTACTCATATAGTAGTGAGGGTGAGAGCCGATCACTTTTTGGCGCTGTCGCCGGGGAGTTATACGGTGTTGATTATCTACGTGAATAGTAGTGTTAAGTATTTTTCTTTCCTTTTTCTATTAACGTGTGTGTGAATCGTTTCAGTTCTTATGGCGGATCCATTGGGAAACATCGTAGAGGAGGTATACGACAACCAAGAAAAGGAAATAAACCAAGTACCTCCTCTCAGGCGAGGCCGACCGGCCAATATTAATGAGGACATTCAGGATCCTCCTCCACCTCCAGCTGCTAGAGCTGCCCCTCGAGTTCTTCCAAACGAGGGGTATGCTAGTGCCATTGTCCCGCCAAGGATTCAGGCGTGAAATTTCCAGATTACAAATGTGATGCTAACCCTCCTAGAGCAACGAGGGTATTTCACTGGAGCCGCGCACCAGAATGCTTATAAACATCTCAAGGGATTCGTGGATACCTGCTGGGGAAGTAAATAGACAAATGTCTCGGAGGATGCATTACGACTCCGGTTATTCCCTTTTTCTCTTCGGGGGAAAGCACTTGACTGGCTCGAGCGGCTTCCCAACCATTCAATATCAACTTGGGATGAGCTCGCAGACAAATTCATTGCCAAATTATTTTCCCCGAGTCATATGGCGGCGCTTCGTGATGAAATCTTGGCCTTCAAACAAGAACCCAATGAGCCCTTGCATGAGATATGGGAGAGATTTAGGACCATGGTTAAGGAATGTCCAAACAACGGCATGACTAAAGCCATGATCCAACAGACTTTCTACCGAGGGATTAACACCGTGAATCAATATATGGTCAATCAGTTGGCCGGTGGAAACTTTATGAAGTTGTCTTACCCCGAGGCATGTGAGATTCTAGATGAGATGGCCGATACATCATCGGCTTGGCAAAGTAGAGCTAATGTACCTCAGGGTGAGTCCGGTGTGAATAGTCTCCATAAAGAGCTCCAAGAGCAAGGGCAAGAAATTACCGATCTCACTACTACTATGAACCAACTTGCCAAATCCCAACTCCAACAATTGCAAGGGCCAAAGCAAGTACATGCCATGGAGGGAGTGAATGTACTAGGAAATCAAAGGAGACCTCAGGGGAATTCTAAGCAAAACCGTAATGATCAAGGTGACCAAGGGCCTAGTGGGTATGACCAAGAAGAAGAGTATGATAACCAAGAAGAAGATGTGATGTATGAAAACAACTACCAAGGTCAAGGCAATAGTCAAAACAACAATCAAAATTGGAGAAACCAAGGTAACAATCAAAGTTGGGGGAATCAAAGACCAAGAAATTGGAATAACAACAACAATGCTTGAAATTGGGGGAACAACAATGATCGACAATGAGGGAACAACAATGATGACAATTGGAATGGAGACAACAACAATAACAACTGGGGAGGCAATGGTAACTGGGGGTCGGGATTTCAAAGGCCCCCGATGTACCAACAACCAAGCAACCCACCTCCGTACCAATCTCAAGGGCAAATTTCATCGAGCACGGATATGAGTAGAATTGAAAATATGTTCAAGCAGATGATGGAGAGAAATGCAAACTCCGATGCTCAGTTGGCCTCTCATAATACCTCCATTAGGAACCTTGAAGTACAAATGGGCCAAATTTCTCACGCTTTAAACACACGCCCAAAGGGTGCACTACCGAGTGATACGGTGGTGAACCCCAAGGGTGGGAACAATAACAATACCGGTCACGCCATGGCGGTGACCACGCGAAGTGGAAAAGGTGGTGAAGAAAGTACTTCTAGGCAAAAGAAGATTATTGTTGATGATGATGATATGCCCCAAGAAGAGTTACCGGTTGAAGTGGAACAAGTGGTGGATGATTCAACTACAAGTGAGGTAAGAATTGATATTTATGACAATATGGAGGAATTGGAAAGGGACGTGAACCCGTCTAGGGAACACGTGATTGATATGCCGGAACTGGTGGTCCTACAAGCCAAGGCACCATTGCCTAGGCCACCTCCTCCCTACCCTCAAAGGTTGTCCAAACAAAAGCAAGAGACTCAATTCAAGAAGTTTATTGATATGATGAAGGGTCTCTCCATCAATGTCCCGTTGGTTGAGGCCTTGGAACAAATGCCCGGATACGCTAAGTTCATGAAGGACTTAGTCACTAAAAAGCGGTCCATGGAGTGTGAAACCATCAAGATGACTCACCAAGTAGTGCTATAGTTCACTCCATGGCACCAAAACTTGAGGATCCGGGAGCTTTTACCATTCCTTGCACGATTGGGAGTGCGGATTTTGACAAAGCCTTGTGTGATCTTGGGGCAAGTATTAACCTTATGCCATACTCAGTTTTTAAAACTTTAGGAATCTAGAAACCTAGGGCGACCTCTATGCGTTTGCAAATGGCGGATAGATCGATGAAGAGGCCCCTAGGGATTATTGATGATGTGCTAGTGCGGGTGGACACATTTATATTGCCCGCGGACTTTGTCATTCTAGACTGTGAAGTTGATTATGAGGTCCCCATTATTTTGGGAAGGCCCTTCCTTGCCACGGGGAAAGCCTTGGTTGATGTAGAATCTGGGGAGCTCACTTTCAGAGTGGGCAATGAGAAGGTGGTCTTTCATGTATGTAAATCAATGAAGCAGCCCAATAGTACAGAAGTTTGTTCTTTTATGGACCTCGTGACTGAGGTTATTATTGATGATGCAAGTGTTATGATCCATGTTGATGATCCAGTGGAGTTGGCCTTATTGAATCATGAGGACTCCGTGGTGGATGGTGTTCTTGAAAGTACCCATTCCCTTCAAGGCATTGGGTCTTATTCTTATGGTGCCAGAAAATTATCATTGGACTTGGAGAACCGGAAGACTCCACCAACAAAGCCTTCCATTGAAGAACCTCCGAATCTGGAGTTGAAGCCACTACCCTCCCACCTCAGGTATGAATATCTTGGTCCATCACGTACTTCACCTGTTATTATTTCCTCTTGCCTAACCCAATTGCAGGTAGACTCAACTTTAAATATGCTAAGGAGGAGGAAGAAAGCAATCAGATGGACTCTTGAGGATATTCAGGGTATTAGCCCTGCCTTTTGCATGCACAAAATCATATTGGAGGATGGAGAAAAGCCCTCTGTGGAACATCAAAGGAGACTCAACGAGGCAATGCTAGAGGTGGTGAAGAAGGAGATCATAAAATGGCTCGATGCGGGAGTCGTCTATCCAATTTCGGATAGCGCTTGGACTTCTCCGGTTCAATGCGTTCCGAAAAAGGGTGGAATGACGGTGATCCAAAATGAAAAAAATGAGCTCATTCCCACAAGAACGGTCACCGGATGGCGGGTGTGCATGGACTACCGCAAGCTCAACAAGATGACCTGCAAAGACCATTTTCCCTTGCCATTCTTGGATCAAATGTTGGATAGGCTTGCGGGCCGGGCTTTCTATTGTTTTCTCGATGGGTATTCTGGATATAATCAAATTTTGATCACCCCGGAGGATCAAGATAAGACTACTTTTACTTGTACATATGGCACTTTTGCCTTTGCCCGTAAATGCGCTTCGGACTTTGTAATGCACCGACCACTTTCCAAAGGTGTATGATGGCAATCTTCACAGACATGGTGGATGACTTCCTTGAAGTGTTTATGGGTGACTTTAGTGTTGTAGGGGATTCCTTCGATAAATGCTTGAGTAATCTTGATAGGGTCCTTGCTCGATGTGAAGAGACGAACTTGGTGTTGAATTGGGAAAAATGCCACTTTATGGTGGAAGAGGGAATCGTATTAGGCCATAAGATTTCAAGGAATGGCATTGAGATTGATAAAGCAAAAATTGAGGTGATCTCAAAGTTGCCACCACCAACTTTGGTTAGAGGAGTCCGGAGCTTCCTTGGCCACGCCGGGTTCTATCGGCATTTCATTAAGGACTTCTCTAAGGTGGTCAATCCGTTGTGCAAGTTGCTTGAGAAGGATGCTAAATTTCATTTCGATGAGCATTGCATGCATGCCTTTGAACTTTGAAACACAATCTCACTACAACTCCTATCATCACGATGCCGGATTGGAGCTCACCCTTTGAGCTTATGTGTGACTAGAGTGATGTAGCTGTGGGTGCCGTGTTGGGCCAGAGGGTGAATAAGATTTTTCACCCTATCTATTATGCTAGAAAAATGATGAACTCGGTCCAAATGAATTACACGGTCACGGTGAAGGAGCTTTTGTCAATAGTCTTTGCTATGGAGAAATTCCATCCTTACTTGATGGGTGCCAAGGTCATAGTTCACACTGACCATGCGGCACCCTGGTATCTCATGACCAAAAAGGATTCCAAAGCGAGACTCATGCGTTGGGTATTTTTGCTTCAAGAGTTTGACTTGGAGATTGTGGATAGAAAAGGAAGTGAAAACCAAGTGGCCGACCATATTTCTCGATTGGAAGAGCAAGGTCGACCTTGTGATGGACTTGAAATCAATGACAGTTTCCTTGATGAGCAACTTCTTTCGGTGTCAATGCAAGAAATGCCATGGTTTGCCGATATTGCCAACTATCTTATCACCGGTGTTGTTCCTTGTGAGCTCTCTTCTAACCAAAGGAAGAAGCTTAAGAGGGATAGCATGGACTTCTATTGGGATGAGCCATATTTATTCAAGATCTGCACTGATGGGGTCATCCGGAGATGTGTACCGGAAGAAAAACAAAGGTCGATTCTTGAGTCTTGCCACTCCTCACCGTACGGTGGTCATCATGGAGGGGCACGTACTGCTTCGAAGGTGCTGAGTTGTGGTTTCTTTTGGCCCACATTGTACAAAGATGCCGGTGACCTAGTCAAAAGATGTGATGAGTGTCAAAGGGCCGGGGGAATTTCAAAGAAAGATGAGATGCCTCTCAATTCTATTCTAGAAGTGGATATTTTTGATGTGTGGGGTATCGATTTCATGGGCCCATTTGTGAGATGTGGGAACACGTACATTCTAATGGCGTTGGATTATGTTTCTAAATGGGTTGAAGCCATAGCTTTACCCAACAATGAGGCCCAGAGTGTTATTGCTTTCCTCAAGAAGAACATCTTTACAAGGTTTGGCACGCCTCGTGCTATCATTAGTGATGGGGGGTCGCATTTCTGCAACAAAGCCTTTGGCACCTTGCTTGCCAAGTATGGTGTCACTCACAAAGTCACCACCCCCTACCATCCTCAGGCGAGTGGCAAAGTGGAAGTCTCCAACAAGGAAATAAAGAGTATATTTTCAAAGACGGTCAATGCTAATAGGACTGATTGGGCAAAGAAGTTGGATGACGCTCTATGGGCTTACAGGACCGCTTACAAGACCCCAATCGGTATGTCTCTGTATCGGTTGGTGTTTGGAAAAGCTTGCCACCTTCCGGTGGAGTTAGAGCACAAGGCTATGTGGGCCTTGAAAAAGTTGAACCTTGAATGGGATGTGGCAGCCAACCTTCGTGTGGAGCAACTTAATGAACTCGACGAATTCAGATTCCATGCTTACTCCAGTTCGTCCTTGTACAAGGACAAAATGAAGTACCTTCATGACAAGTATGCTCGGGGCAAGGATTTCAAAGTTGGTGACTTGGTTCTATTGTGCAATTCTCGGTTAAGGCTATTTCTGGGAAAGCTCAAGTCAAAATGGAGCGGGCCTTTTGAAGTGGTGTTTGTGACTCCATTTGGTGCTCTTGATCTCAAAAACAAAAGTGGAGAGATTTTCAGAGTCAATGGGCACATGGTCAAGCACTACCTTGGCAAGATTCATGACAACCACGTGGTGGCACTCCTTCATCTTACATGAACTTGGTAACATGCGTCGTGTCGCGACGTTAAATCAGGCGCTTCTTGGGAGGCAACCTATGTGTCTTTACTTTTGTTTTTCTTTGATTTTCTTGGTAGTATAGGACTCATTTTTGCACTAACTGGTTTTTGGACGTTGTAGGATTATTTTGACACAGGAAGTAAGCTAAGTGTGGGAAAAAGCTGCTCTCTGAAGTAGGCTCCGCGGCCACGATCCCTTTTTCGCGGTCCGCGGAGCCCTAGCAACAGAAACTGTCTCTCTGAAGTTGTTTTCGCGGAACACGGTCGATTCTTTGCGGTCCGCGGTGACTGTTTGCCTACAGCTCTTGAACATTACATGACCGCGGACCGCGGTCGATTTTTCGCGGTTCGTGGTGGGTAAGTAAAGTGGACCCCAACCCCCTCTATAAATAGACCCTTAGGGTTTCCTTTTACACTTTACGCACTCTAACTCTCTAGTGCAAAAATTTCACTGTGTCTCAATCCTCTTCATTTTCAAGTGCATTTCATTCATCTAATCTTCATCCAATCATATAGTAAGTGTAATTATGATCTATTAACTTCTTAATTTGTTTATTTTCTTGATTAGTTGGTAGATTTTCTTCTTTTACATCAATTTTCTTTTCTAGGCCTTTAATCAAGTTAGGGTTAATTCATTTTGCTCAGTTTAGACCCTTTGCATCTAGTTTCACTGATTGAACACATAGGGTTTTAACTAAATGGGTATTTGAACGTGAAAATGTGTAAAAATTTGAAACCCTTCTTTGCGGACCGTGATGGTTAAGTTATGTAATCTTCCATCGATGACCGCGGTCCGCGGTGCTTCCACTCCAGACAGTAGGTTCTCTAAATCCCACCTCACCGCGGCCGCGGTCGATTTTTCGCGGTCCGCGGTGCATAGATTTAGAGAGGTAAATTGTTCATAAGCCTTCCACCGCAGACCGAGGTCGCTTTTATGCGGTCCGCGATTCTGTTCTGCAAATCATCTGTGTGTCTGTCATTGTGTATGCTATCCACTATTTGGGCACTAACAATGTTAAATGTTTTAAACTTGCAGAGAATGGTTTAATCACGTGGTGGTGGCCGTAAACCTGGTGGCAGGGGTGAGTCATTCCGGGGGAAAGGCCAAGGCACAATCAAACTGGCCCCCAAAGTCCGGCAGGCCATGAAAGAGACGAGAAAGTCAATCAGAGCTATGGACAGAGTTGCTTCCCAATCGGGAAGTGAATACGTACCCTTCGAGGAAGAATCTTCAGACTTTATACCTGAGCATTACCCAGACTTTCCGGAGAGTTTCCGGCTGACCAATGAGCCATCTGTCTCTCCCCTTACCCCAAAACCATCCAACTCTGAGTTGTCTGACGGCTCAGTAGCAGGGAGTGGCCACACAGACTCCACTTCACCCACAGCTTCACTGTCGGGTGACAATTCTGGAGATGAAGCAGCAGTAGATGTATCCCAAGCAGGGGGTGATCCCCAAGTTGGGAGAGTGGAGAGGACAAGGACCCAGTGGTGTGGCAAGACAGGTTTGTGAGTGAAGCAACTTTTCATCAATTTCGGGATTGGTGGCCCAAAATAACCCTCATAGTGGAGCGCAAGTTCATGATCAAAGATTTGTTGCCTCACAATCCAAGTGTGAAGAGGCAATTTACGGAAAGGAGAGGCTCAAATTACTTTTGTTCTTACCTGTCGGATGCAAATGAACACCTGGTAAAGGAGTTTTACACAAATTTGTCCTTTCTGAAGAAGGACTCCAAAGCTACTGTTGTGAGGAATCTCACGATACTGTTTGATGGGGCTACTTTGAATGCTTATCTAGAGATGGATGAGGTGATGACACACAGTACCGGGAAAAGTTGGAGGCAGGTGATGAGGCCCGTCATTAAATAGCTGAACACTTAGCCATTCCTGGTGAGACCCTTGACTGGTTGCAGGCAGGGAGGACTATTTTTAGAAGAACGTTGAATTTTGAGGCTAAGGGCTGGGAGACGTTCGTGTGCAACAAGCTTGACCCCTCCTTCCATGAAAACACCATCCCTCTCCGGCGGGATGTATTGATTGCCGCTATTATGGCAAGGTTCCCAATTAATGTCGGGAATATTATGTCCACCGTCATCAACAGGGTGGTAAATGAAGGTGATCGAGCCTACCCTTTTCCCAACTTCTTGACTATGTATTTGAGGATCAACAGGTGGAAAAAATAGGTTTTGATGTGAAGGTGAGGACAAAAGCCTCTTTCTTGGTATGATTTGCAAAGTGATGACAACCCGAAGAGCAAAAAGTTCAAGGGTAAGTCCATTGCGTCCACTGGCCAGTCTGAAGAGCCAGTGGTTGTAATGGAGTCTTCTCAGCCTGAGCCAGCCATCCCAGAGTGTGCTCCAGGTCCCTCCACTTCTGCTGACCCAGCCATTCCTTCATCCCGGGCATATCCTCTGACTGCCCACAGACTCAGCCATCACTTGCCAGTATAAACAACTGGATACAGGCAGCTACCTCTAAGCTGTCTGTGCTTTCTACGTCTGTGGCAGCCCAAGCTACTCCTCCCCCACCACAGGTACCACATTCCGTTGAGGACTCCCTCAAGGAAGTTATGGCCAACCAGAAGAAAATCCTTGAGAACCAGAAGCTAATTTTGACAGTAGTTGGTGCACACGGGCAAGCTTTAAAGGATCTTACAAAGGAGACTAGGAGGCTCAAGAAGACCCGGGCTTCAAAAGAATCAGTGAAGGAGATAAGAAAGGATGTGGACAAGCTTAAGGCATATCACCTACCATTGGACCTGTTGTTCCAAGACCCAACTGCCCAGCCAGAGCAGGAGCCAGAGCCAGAGCCAGATAGGCCAGCAAAGAGGAGGAGGGTACTGCCCCGTACAGAGGGCATTCAGTTAGTCTTGGAACACCCACCAGTGCAGGCTCAGGCTACAGAGCAGGCCCAGTCCCAGGTTCATGAGGCACAGAGCACAGAGGGATAGTCCCAGCTACCACCACAGGCATAGGCAGACCCAACACAGGCAGACCCAGCACAGGCACAGGACCCCGCACAGGCTGAGGGCCAATAGGGAGTTTTCTTTACTCTCTCTCTCTCCCATTTTGAGCTATTTTTGCTATATAACATTGAGGACAATGCTAATTTTTAGTTGGGGGAGTGACCCTGTAGTGATTTTTGATTTGATGATGGTGATTGTATAATTCAGACCATTTTTCTTTTTATTATGCTTTATTTTCATTTTTGGTATGTAAATATCTTTACTATTTCAGTACTTTTATTATCTTTCACTTTTGGTATGTATAAAGTTACTTTTCATTGTATATATTCATTCCCTTATGTATATTCGATTAAATCCCTTCATGTACATATTCATTATATCCTACGCGTTTTTACTTTCCGTATTTTTTCCATTTTATAGCTTCTTATCTTTCTTTCATAACTTCTTGTTTTGAATCTTTCTCGTGCAATAAGCCTTTGGTTTTCTTAACGCCACGGTTATTTCGAAAGGTGGAATTTGTGTGAACCGGGTGGCTCTTCCCGATGATGGATAATGTGACGGCTTTCTTAAGGGTTTGATTCTGTTTTTTTTTGTTTCTTTTTAATAGTAATCAATAAAGGTGCCTCAAGAAAAGCTTCACTTGGGCCTAACACATTTTCCTTTGATCCCATGGTCAAAAACAAATCGTTGTGTTTAGGATGGTGAAAGTTGTGATCTTGAGACTCTTGTGTTGGCCGATAATCATCAAGTAGTTTTTCGGGACCATTGTGTTGCTCAAAGCATGACTAAGGTCGTTGTGGACCCCCGACTCTGTTTCTTTAGCAGTCCCATAGATTGAGTGGTGAGAGTTTGAATTGCAAGTCCAAGTCCCGTGCCATTAGTCTAGAACTTGCCCTGAATGTTTGTCTAGGTGAAATCCTAAGTGGAGCTCGACTTGAGAAGTGATTATAGTCTCTCCTTGATCCGAATAATGAATTGAACATTTCCATGGCCTACCAAAGACAATTTCCCTAGTCAACCCTTTTGAGCCTTAGACCCTTTCTTTCAAAAACCATGCTACAAGCCTTTACCCATTTTGACCCTCTCTTGGCACCCGATCTTTCCTTAGCACTAGGCAAAAAAGCATAAGTTTGGGGGAGAGACGAGGAATGTAATAAAGTGAAAAAGAAGTCAAAAGAAAGAAAAGTAAAGGCAATGAAAAAGAAAGAAAAGAAACATAAAAAAGCCAAAAGAATGACCGAGTAGAAGAAATAAAGGGAATCAATGAAAAAAATGTGATCAAAGGTGTGGAATGCCTAGGAAGGAGAAAAGTGATTTGAATGAACAGAAAGGTGTGACAGTATGTCTCTCCAACCCTTCATAAAGACGTAAAATGACTCAAAGAGTCAAGAAATGTGAAAACAAAAATGAAGTGCTTAAGGAAATATAGAGCTCACTCTGACCAAATACTTCCTACCCTTGACCAAAAGCCTTCATCATGTGCCCACAAAAGACCTATATGATCTTGAGTTGAATGAAACTTACATTAGTGGTGACTTACATAAGGGGAAATCTTATGGTACTTTGAGCCGGACTTGAGTCTTTTCTGTGAGAGAGATGAGCGAACTCCCATTTTCCTCGTTCTGAGCGTTACAATTCTAAAGTGAGGTGCTTAGGGAGAGTTGAGGAGTATGAGTTTGGGTTCCACAATGACCAAAGTGGTAGTAAGAGTTTCGTTGATAAGTCGTGTCAACTCTTGATGCTCTTGTATCACACCTGAATCCATGGTTTTAAAAAGGGTCAAATGTTGTTAATGATTCATTTGCATTGAGGGCAGTTGTTAGTCCTCATTGATGCTAGATGAGGTTACCTTAGGACAACCGGATTTTCTTGGAATTACTCAAAAGAGGTGGGGCTTATTTTGTTTGCTTGAGGACAAGAAAAAGCTTAAGTTTGGGGGAGTTGATAACTAGGATTTTTACCTTGTTTTCCGCCCTTTCTTGCTTAAGTTTTGGTTATAATTGTACACAGAATAGCCCCAAAAGCTTACGGGCTATGCTTGTTGCAGGTTTGAACCAAAAACGATGACACATAGTGAGAACTCTGCTAAAAAGGAGTGGATCATGCACAAGTACCAAGAACAACAAAATTCCTACCTAAAGTGCCCACCGCGGTCGCGGTCCATCCTCCGCGGACCGCGGTGATGAAGTTCAGAGATCAGTTCAAAGGACAAGTGCCCACCGAGGTCGTGGTCCATCCTCTGCGGACCCCGGTGGTGAGGTTCAGAGACAGGGATTCAAGCCAAATTCCACCGCGGCCGCGGTCCCATCTTCGCGGACTGCGATGGAAAGCTTCAGAGGATCTCGTTTGTAAGGCAACAGGCACCGCGACCGCGGTTCATTTACCGCGGTCCGCGGTCAAGCACTTTCAGAGACCCAGAAGTGAAGACCAAAGGTGTCCACCGCGGTCGATTTTACGCGGTCCGCAGTTAACCCCGCATGGGTATTTTTATCCAGAATTGCGGCTGAGTATAAATAGCTTATTTTGTATTTTTTTTATTATTATCTATCTTATCAACGATAGTAGCAGCTCGTGAATAGTGTACCTTCACTTCTCTTTGCAATTTTCTTGAGCTTTTAACATTGAATCATTGTGGTTTGTGTTATAAATCATTAATATGGGTTTTACTTCATCTCTTTCATTGAATTTATCTTTGATTATTAGTAGCTAAACCCATTAGCTAGGGTTGTGGCTCAACCCTTGTGTGGGTATTTAATGGGTTTCTAAAATTAGGGCTTGGATGTTTATGGTTGTTTGCTATTTGGGCTGATTTAGGGTTTTCTTGCTATAATTAGTGGTTGCAAACACTAATTGACCTTAAATTGACTTGGGTCCTTCTTGAGAAAGAGGACTTGAGTCTAGAAAATTAGTCCAACAAGGAATTAGGACATAATCAAGAGATTGGTAGTCCCAATCAATTGGGTTGAATCCAGAAATGGTATAACCCTACTTGAGTCCTAATTAATGGGTTAAATCTCAAAAGAGTAATACCCTATTTGAACCTCAATTGCTTGCTTATTTGACACCCAATTGACCTCGAGGGAGGTAATTAGGGCAAAGCCACTCAAACTACCGAGAGGTATAGAGTGGGCAATTTCGTGCATTGGTTATAACATTATCCCTAATTAACATCCTTGCCTTAGGAACTTGAAATCCGTTGAGTACTCGCCTAGGTAAAAGTCATAACCCTAGTTCCTTTATCCATATAAGAAAACAACTTCAAAACAAATTAGTTAGTTAATTTGCATTCAACAATAGTATAATTATTAGTCATAGTTTGAAAACAACCAAAATATGAAAAGTGTAACTAGAAACACAAAACACCACTAGATCATATAGACACTCACTCCAAATATTAACTCCCTGAGGATTCAATCCCGACCTATCGGGTAAAAGCTGCACTGACCCTTGTCTTCCTACTCATATAGTAGTGAGGGTGAGAGCCAATCATCCATCATGACTAAGTATTTGGGGTCGTGACAAGTTGGTATCAGAGACTTAGGTTAAATAGGTCTCACGAGTCATGAGCAGGTTTAGTAGAGTCTTGCGAATCGGTACGGAGACGTTTGTACTTATCTTCGACATGTTTCATAACCCTTAAACAATCTCACATTCTTGAATTCTGTCGTGCGAACCTGTTGATTCCTGGAACTAAACTTATGTTGTTTTCACTCTCCCACAGATGGTGAGGACTCGTGCTACCGATCGAGGTCGTGGCAGAGGGAGGTGTGCAGCCCACCCAACAGCCAGGGCAGTACCTGTGGACCCTCCTACTATTCAGGATCAGGTCCCCGCAGTTGAGATTCCAGTGGGACAGGCTCAAGCAACAACAGTCCCTATTGTGATTCCGGGTCTTCAGGAGACCCTTGGTCAGATTCTGACAGTGTACACCAGTCTTGCACAAGCCGTCGCTATATCTACTACTGTTGCTACTTCTCAGGCCGGGGGAGGCACTCAAACTCCAGTTGCCCAAACACCTGAGCAGGTTACTCAGGGGCTTCAGACACCGGGGGCAGCTCCAGTCCAGCCAGTTGCCCCAGCCTAGGAGTATGTGGTCCCAGCTTTGGCAAATGACGAGCAGCGCAGGTTGGAGAGGTTTAGTAGACTTCAGCCTCCGATTTTTAGTGGTACTGAGGGCGAGGATGCCCAGGCTTTTTGGACAAGTATCAGAGGATTCTTCGCATAGTAGGGATATTGGAGGACAGTGGGGTCCCATTTACTACCTTCCAATTCTCAGGAGCTGCACTTGCTTGGTGGGAGGCCTATGAGAGGCGTAGACCTGTTGATGTAGTGCCCCTTACCTGGAATCAGTTCTCCATTCTCTTCTTGGAGAAGTATGTACCGCAGTCCTGTAGGGAGGAGCTGCGCAGAGAGTTCGAGCATTTGCGTCAGACGGACATGATCGTGATGTAGTATGAGATGAGGTTCTCCGAGCTAGCCTGTCATGCTATTTGGCTAGTTCCCACAGATAGGGAGAGGATCATAAGGTTCGTTGATGGCCTCACTTATCAGCTTCAAATTTTCTGATCAGGGAGAGGGTATCTGGCGCTTCTTTTGAGGAGGTAGTTGACATAGCTAGAGAGATTGAGTCAGTTCGCCGCCATGAGTGAGTAGAGAGGGAGGCCAAGAGGCATCGAGGGTCTGGTAGTTTTGGTGGTATTCATTCAGGAGGTCAGTCTCAGCACAGAAAAGGCCGTTCATATAGGCCTCCTCATCCAGTCCGCCCAGCCTACAGTGGAGTATCATCGGGGCATGGTCCCCACAGCTCTCATCCGGGTCGTTCATCATTCAGTGCTCTTCTATCCTACAGTTCTTCTCGGCCACCATCAGTTCAGGGTTCCTCGGCACATGGTTCCTCTAGTGGTTATTCTGGTTCTAGGAGTTCCCTTTAGTCCCCGCCGTCATTTGCTTAGAGGGGTTTCTTTGAGTGTGGTGATTCTGGTCATATCAAGAGGTATTGTCCCAGTCTTTTGGGTGGTTCATTTCAGCAGAGGAGCCAGCCTTCAGCTCCAGCACCAGTTACTACACCACTTTCCCAGGGAGCTAGGGTGGGGGTCAGTCAGCTAGAGGCCTCCCTAGAGGGGGAGGTCGATCAGCTGGAGGTCAGGCTCCTTTCTATGCACTCCCAGCTAGACCAGATGCTATGGCCTCAAATGTAGTGATTACAGGTATTGTCTCAGTCTGTCACCGAGATGCTTTGGTCTTATTTGATCCTGGTTCAACGTATTCTTGTGTTGCATCATACTTTTCCTATTTTAGGGATATGCCCTGTGAGTCCCTAGTTACATCTGTTCATGTGTCGACTCTAGTGGGCGATACCCTTCCACATGGACCGTGTGTACCGGTCGTGTGTGATATTTATTAGGGGTCTGGAGACCCGAGTGGATCTGTTGTTACTTAACATGGTTGACTTTGATGTAATATTGGGCATGGACTAGTTATCCCCGTGTCATGCTGCTCTTGATTTCGACGCTAAGACTGTGACCTTAGCGATGCCAGGGTTTTCGAGGGTTGAGTGGAGAGGTTCTGTTTAGTATGTGCCTAGTAGGGTGATTTCGTACCTGAAGGCCCAGTGTATGGTAGAAAAGGGATGTTTATCGTATTTGGCCTTTGTGAGGGATGTCACTGTTGAGACTCCCACTATTGATTCTATTCCTGTGATCCGTGATTTTCCGGATGTGTTCCTGCTGACCTGCCAGGCATGCCACCTGACAGGGATATTGATTTTGGTATTGACTTGGTGCCGGGCACTCAACCTATTTCTATTCCTCCATATTGTATGGCACCCATGGAGTTGAAAGAATTGAAAGAGCAGCTTCAAGAACTCCTAGATAAGGGGTTCATTCAGCCTAGTGTGTCACCTTGGGGTGCACCAGTGTTATTTGTAAGGAATAAAGATGGTTCCATGAGAATGTGTATTGACTATAGGCAGTTGAACAAGGTTACAATCAAGAATAAGTATCCTTTGCCTCGTATTGATGATTTGTTTGACCAACTTCAGGGAGCTAGGGTGTTCTCTAAGATTGATTTGAGGTCCGGGTATCATCAGCTGAAGATTCGGGATTCTGATATTTCCAAGACAACTTTCAGGACTCGTTATGGTCACTATGAGTTTATGATGTCTTTCGGGCTGACCAATGCCCCAACAATGTTCATGCATTTGATGAATAACGTGTTTTAGCCGTACCTAGATTCTTTTGTTATTGTGTTCATTGATGACATCCTGGTATATTCTCGTAGCCAGGAGGAGCACGCTCAACATTTGAGTGTTTTTCTACAGAGATTGAGGGAGGAGAATCTTTATGCAAAGTTCTCCAAGTGTGAGTTTTGTCTTGGCTCAGTAGCTTTCTTGGGGCACGTGGTGTCCAGCGATGGTATTCAGGTTGATCCGAAGAAGATAGATGCGGTGTAGAGTTGGCCTAGATCATCCACAACTACAGAGATTTGGAGCTTCCTTGGTTTGGCGGGGTATTACCGTCGCTTTGTGGAGAGGTTTTCTTCTATTGCTTCACCCTTGACCAAATTGACCCAGAAGGGTGCTCCAATCAGGTGGTCGGATGAGTGTGAGGAGAGCTTTCAGAAGCTCAAGACTGCATTGACCTCAACTCCAGTATTAGTATTGAGATCAGCTTCGGGTTCTTATACAGTATATTGTGATGCCTCGAGGATAGGCATTGGTTGTGTTTTGATGCAGGAGGGTAGGGTGATTGCCTACGCCTCGCGCCAGTTTAAGACTCATGAGAAGAATTATCCCGTGCATGATCTCGAGCTAGCAGCCATTGTTCACGCCTTGAAGATTTGGCATCATTATTTGTATGGGGTACATTGTGAGGTTTTCACTGATCACCATAGTCTACAACATCTGTTTAAGTAGAAGGGTCTGAATTTGCGTCAGGGGAGATAGTTGGAGCTTCTCAAATACTATGATATCACTATTCTGTACCATCCGGGGAAGGCCAGTGTAGTGGTCGATGCCTTGCGTCGCAGAGCAGAGAGTTTGGGGAGTCTAGCATATCTCCCAGCAGCAGAGAGACCATTAGCATTTTATGTTCAGGCCTTAGCAGGTCAGTTTGTGAGATTGGACTTATCATATCCACACCGGGTGTTGTCTAGTGTAGCTTCCGGGTCTTCTCTTTATGACCGGATCAGAGAGCGCCAGTATGATGACCCACATTTGCTCGTTCTTCAGGATAGGGTCCGGCAAGGTGATGTCAGGGATGTAGTGATTGGTGATGATGGGGTTATGAGGATGTAGGGTCGGATTTGTGTACCCAATGTGGATGGGCTTCGAGAGTTGATTCTAGCAGAGGCCCATAGCTCGCGGTATTCCATCCATCCGGGTGTCGCGAAGATGTATCAGGATCTGAGACAACATTATTGGTGGAGGCGAATGAAGAAAGATATTGTTGAGTTTGTAGCTCGGTGTCTCAACTGTCAGCAGGTCAAGTATGAGCACCAGAGACCATGTGGATTGCACCAGAGGTTAGATATTCTGGAGTGGAAGTGGGAGCGGATCGCCATGGACTTTGTAGTTGGGATCCCACATACTTCGAGGAGGTTCGATGCTATATGGGTTATTGTGGACCAGCTGACCAAGTACGCACACTTTATTCCTGTTAGTACTACATATTCATCGGAGCGGTTAGCTGAGATTTACATCCGGGAGATTGTCCGGTTGCATGGTGTCCCAATTTCTATCATTTCTGACAGAGGTACTCAGTTCAAATCTCAGTTTTGGCGGGTCGTGCAGAGAGAGTTTGATACTCAGGTCGAGTTGAGCACTACATTTCATTCTCAGACTGACAGTCAGTCAGAGCGCACTATTCAGATTCTTGAGGACATGTTGCGTGCCTGTGTCATTGATTTTGGGGGTTCATGGGACCAGTTTCTTCCACTCACGGAGTTTGCTTATAACAATAGTTATCAGTCGAGTATCCAGATGGCTCCGTATGAGGCTTTATATGGGAGGAGTGTAGATCTCCGGTTGGTTGGTTCGAGCTGGGTGAGGCCAAGCTATTAAGCACAGATTTGGTTCAGGATGCGTTGGATAAGGTAAAGTTGATTCAGGAGCGACTTCGCATGACACAGTCGAGACAGAAGATTTATATGGACCGGAAGGTCCGAGATGTGTCCTTTATGGTTGGGGAGAAGGTTCTGCTGAAGGTGTCACCTATGAAGGGTGTCATGCGATTCGGGAAGAGGGGAAAGTTGAGTCCCCGGTTCATTGGGCCTTTTGAGGTGCTTCAGAAGGTTGGGGATGTGGCCTATAGACTTGCCTTGCCACCCAGCTTATCGATTGTTCATCCGGTATTCCATGTTTCAATGCTCCGGAAGTATGTTGGTGACCAGTCTCATGTTTTGGATTCCAGCACGGTTCAGCTTGAGGGTGATATGTCAAATGAGGTACAACCAGTTGCTATTTTGGGTCGTCAGGTCAGAAGGTTGAAGTCTAAGGATATAGCTTCAGTGAAGGTGCAGTGGAGAGGACAGTCGGTGGATGAGGCCACCTAGGAGACCGAGCGGGAGATGCGGAGTAGGTATCCTTACTTATTTGAGACTCCAGGTATGTTTCTAGACCCGTTCGAGGACGAACGTTTATTTAAGAGGGGGAGAATGTAACGACACGGTCAGTCGTTTTGTGAGATTAGACACGTTTCCTCTATTTCAGCTTTGTTATATGTTTTTTAACTTATTCATGATGTGTTGAGTCGGTTGGTTCAGGTTCGGAGTGGTCGTGGTGAGAATTGAGACACTTAGTCTCTTAAAGTGGCTTTATAGTTGGAAAAGTCAATCGGGATTTGACTTATAGGTAAACGACCTCGGAATGTGGACTTTATAGCTCAGATAACTTTGTTAGGTTATTTGGGACTTAGGAGTGTGTTCGAAATTTGGATTTGAGGTCCGGAGTACAATTAGGCTTGAATTGAGTTTTTGGCAATTTTCGGTTGGCAGTGGAAAATAGGCTACCGGTGTCGGAATGGAATTTCGGAAGTTGGAACAAGTTTGTAAGGTCATTTTTGACGTGTGTGCAAAATTTCAGGTCAATCGGACTATTCTGGATGGTTTCGGCATCTTTGGCGAAATTTAGAAGTTTCAAAGTTCATACGCTTGAATCCGAGGTATTTTTGGTGTTTTTGCGTTGTTTTTGGTGTTTGGAAGGATTACTAAGTTTGAATGAGGTTTTGGGAGGTGTTGGCATGTTTGGTTGAGGTTCCGAGGGCCTTGGGTGAGTTTCGGGTGGTTAACAAATCAATTTTTGGACTTGAAACTTTGCTGATTTTCTAGTGTTTTTCTTGCAGAAAAATACTCTTCGCGTTCGCGGTGCGGTTCCGCGTTCGCGATGAGCAAATAGTGGAGCTGGGATTTTTGTGCTATGCGTTCGCGGGGAGGAGGACGCGAACGCGTAGGTAGGGGAAATTTTTTCTACGCGTTCGCGTATTATTGTGAGGCAGCTGGGGCCCCAGGCGATTGGCATATGTGTTCGCGTGGCATGGGACGCGTTCGTGAAGGCCTGGGTTGGTAAAGCTTCGCGTTCGCGAAGCACATGCCGTGTTCACGTAGGGTTTTGTAAAGGGGCTGTTTGTTTGTTCTATGCGAACGCGTGCAAGAGGCCGCGTTCGCGAAGGGTAAATACCTAGGCAGTAAGTTTATATTAAAAAAATGAGGGTTTAAGTCCAAAATCATAAAATTCATTAGAGAGCTCGGGAGAAGGTGGAAATTGAAGGGATTTTCAGTGGCGGTTCTTGAGGTAAGTGTTCTTCAATCATATTTGGGTTAGTTCCATGATTTAGTCTCGATTTTTATCATTTTGATTTGAGGAGTTAGAGTGAAAATTGGGGGGGAATGGGAGGAAAGTTTGAGAATTTCATTTGATGATTTGAGTGGGTAATTGAGGTCGGATTTTGGTGAATTTTATATCGGTAGAATCGTGAGGGAATGAGAATTCGAGTTTTGTGATTTTTAACGAATTCCGGGACGTGGGCCCGGGGGTCGGGTTTGGCCAATTTCAAGATTTTTGGGTAATTTTGCTAATTTTCGAATGGGTTTCGTTCCTTGGAATATAATAATGATATGAATATGATTTTTGGTAGATTTGGAGCACTCGGAGTCCGAGTCTAGAGGCAATGGCACTATGGGCTAGGATTTTAGCCGATTTTGAGGTAAGTAACGTTTCCAAACTTTGTTCACAGGGTTCGAAACCCCGAACTATATGATATTTGACTATAATTGAGGTGACGCACATGCCAAGTAACGGGCGTGCAGGCGTGCACCGAGTAAATTGTGGCCTGGCTCATCCCATGGCATAATCTAGTATCTATTTCGGATTGATATCCGCACTTCTATTATGTGGTAAATGTGAACATGTTAGAAATCATGTTAAGTATAAATGCTAAGGCTTCACGCCAAAAATGCTGAGACCCGAGTTGTCATATATTACTGTCTCATTTTGTGATCATTTGATTTCATATACTCAGTCCTGTTGTAGCATATCATTTAATGCCCTAGTCTCTCAATTTGTTAATTATATGCATATTTATCATTGTTTTGGGTTGATTTATACATCTGTGAGCCATATGAGTGAGACTGGAGAGTAATGACTGAGTAAGGCCGAGAGCCTGTTGTTGAGACAGTTATGAGATTGGACTGCACACCGCAGTGATAATTTGATCATGCCTTCGTTGGCTTGATATGGCGCCTGGGCCAATAGGGCCCCTCCGGAGTCTTTGCACCCCCAGTGAGCGCATTGACATTGAGGGATGGATCTTCCGTGGACATGGACCTTGTCCGAACTTGATGATATGTGAGGTATGGATCGTCCCTGTACATGGATCGTGTCCGAGTGTTGTATTTCTGGAGATAGATATTCTCCGTGGGGCTGGATTGGCGTTTTTCCTCAGTACCGAGTGACTACAGTCACCGATGATTACGTACATTCCGAGATGGACCTTCCCTGGGCCTGGGAGCCATATACGGTACTGAGTGGACTATTGTGTGAGGGTTGTGAGCACTATGTGCATTTCCACATTGATTCCATATATTTATATGATGGCATGTTGAGTTTACTGGCATACTTGGCATAATTTCTCATTTCTAATAAACTGTTAGCATGTCAAATTTTTGTACGCAGTCTATTGTAAATTTTGAGGTTTAGTCCGTCACTACCTCTCAGCCCATAATTTGGGTTCGTTACTTCTGAGTTGGTGTACTCACGTTACCCCCTGCACCTTGTGTGCAGATCCAGGTACATCGGGACCTGGCAGTGGTTCTAAGCAAGTGTCAGAGCTTTCATCGGAGTCGTCGAGGTAGCAACTGGAGATTGCAACCTCGTCTTCTCCCTCTTTATCTTCCTGTTGCACTTTTATTTTTACAGACAGTGTTGTCTATTTTCCTATTTTGACATTATTATGTGATAGTAGCTCGTGACTTAGTGACACTAGATCCGGGGTTGGTTTTGGAATTGTGCTTTAAATGTTGTCAGAAAACTTTCAAATGGATTATTATCAATATTTTGCTTTTAAATTTCATAATTCTCTGAAAAATAAATTTAGATTCAACGAAATGTGTGGCTTGCCTGGTTCCACGACATGCGCCATCATGACTAAGTATTTGGGGTCGTGACATGACCTTTTGTTCTTTTGATTTTGTGTTTCTTTTGAATTTGTCTAACACTTCCCTTCAATCATGTAGTTGCCCCTTGGATGCCCAAGGTTGTGCCCAATTTAGAAGAATGGATCCACAAGCTTGCCTCCACTTCGACTCGTGCTGAACGAGTGTGGAGGGATTTGGCCAGAGGAAGGTGGGAGGCAAAGAACCTTGGTAAGTTCTTTTCTCGCGTATTCCGAAGCAATTACCCATTTTCTCCATTACTAATCTTGTGTTTATGTAGGCCTGACCAAAGATGCTATTATGAGGCCTTCAAGAGAAGGTGGCGAAGCTGAGTCCCCTGTCCCGAGGCTGGAAAAGGACAAGAAAAGGAAAAATCCCTTGCAATCCGAGAACTCCAAACCCAAATCTTGAAGGGTGATGAGAAAAATAGTCTACTCTCGGTGGACGCGGTCCAAACGTTGAGGGACCAAGATGAGGAAGAAAAATAAGAAGACACCTTGACATTGATAGCTCACCCTAGAAAGGCTACCGAGGTCACTTCGCATTCCGAACTTCCTCCTGCTACAACCGAGCCTCACATCGAGGAGCCTTCGAAGAAGTGTTCGGGGTGAACCCTAAGTCTCCTGAGGTCGAGACGGTGTCCCAATCATCAACTTCTACATCGAGCGGGGCCGGTTCCGAAACCAGGAGGATCAGACAGATTGCTCTGATCGATTCGCTCGGGGCCATGATAATAGGTCAAATGCCTTCAATGCCCGTCTTCTCTGAAGAGTCGATAAGTGATGCCCAAAGGCTGAAGACCCCCGAGATTGGCGGAGGCTCTAGCGCTGGTGATACTTTTCGGGATTTCTTCATGGGGGTCGATGATGCCTTCGATATCACTAACTCTTCGATTCTCATGGCGAAGGCTCAACGTCTTTTTTCCAAGGTATGTGCTTGTTGTTTTTTGGTTATTCCACTTCACCTCCTTTTTGAGGTTATTCTTTCTAACTTGTGTTCTTCTTCTCCATATAAGCTTCTGCCAAATTCTGAGTTGACCTTAGTCAGTGCGAAGCCGATCTCCGAAGGGTCTCGGTAGAGAGGAATGCTCTGATGATTCTTTGTGGCCAAAAGGACCTTCAAGCGGACTTGGCCAAGGCTCACGGGGAGGAGGTCGAGTTGGACAAGCAGGTTTTCGCCCTTTTGATTCAGCATGGAATCGACTCCATTATGGAAGCTAACACTTTTATATCTCAGCTGCAATAGAAGGTGGAGAAGATCGGTCTGCTTCGGACAAAGGTCGATCAAGTTTAGACCGACTGCGATTGGTGGAAGGCTGGGATGGAACGCCTTGCTGTTGAAAATGAGGTGGCTTTGGCCAAATTATCTTCGGCGGAGGCCCGAGTCCAAAACCTTAGAAAAAAAGGTTCGTCTCAAGCCAAGAGGGTCAAAGAACTCGAGGCCGGGCTCAGCGAGGCCAAGGCTGAGATTGAAAAGACCAAGGCCAAGGCGAACAAATCCATTGCCATGTTCCGTGCTGATGTCGTAGCTATCCAAACGCAGCAGAGGGATGCTTTCAATCGAGAGTAGTGGCTCAGTGACTTGGCAAAGTGCCAATCCCCGAGGGAAACCCTCGAGGAAATTCATGCTTGAGGTTTTGACCTCTCCGAGGAGATTGCTCGGGCAAAAGAACTTGAGACTGATGCCAGAAAACTCATCCCTTCTGATGATGATGGTGGTGGTGGGTCCGGCAGTGGAGGAGACAGAGATGAGGTTGCTGAAGAAGACGCCCCCAGAGAAGCTGATCGGGAGGAGACTAGTCTCGAGGTGAGTATCCCCGATCGTAGTTAGGTTATAACTTCTTTTTCTTTTTTCTTTTGTAAGGCTTTGACCGTCCCCTTGTGTATATATATATATATATATATATATATATATATATTTTTTTTTTTTGACATAATGAAAATTTTCCCTTTGATGCCTTCATAAGTTCCTCTTTCATGCCATTGTATGTTTATTTGCCTTTGTTGAAGAGTTCTCATTTCTTTAGTTCAACTCGTGATCAAAATAAACCCTTATGCTTTCCGTTCTTATGAGCTAAAGTCCTCGAGTTATGAGGGCAAGTCCCCAATTTTGAAATTTCTTTGAGACCTTATCTCGAGGGTGGCTTGATTCAACTTACCGACGAGTTATCTTTAATAACCAAGTTTGAATGAATCTTTGAGTTTTAGGATTAAGTGAAACCTTGGGTTTCCATCATAGGATTGTTAAGTATTTCGAGCTCACCGATATACCCTTTAGGTGAATCTATAGTTTTATTTGTGCTCGGAATAACTGAACCCTTGGGTTCGAATCGAGGGAGAGCTCGGTCTCGAACTTTAACTGTATTGGCCCTTAGGCTTATTAGATCGTCCCTTAGGCTCTTTTAGATCGTCCCTTAGGCTCTTTAAGTTGGGCCAATTCGGCCTCTAAAACGGCTATCATTTTTCCATTTTCGACTAAAAGACTTAGTGAAAATTTCTTTATGCCTCAGAATGTGTTTTTTGTACCCGTTGGGGTTTCCGAGGGTTCAACAATCGAAACTCAATTTTTTCTTAACTCGATTGCATTAAGATTATTTGATACCTCTTGAGATTTTTTTTCTTTTTTTTCAAAAGTTGATATTATCGAAGCCTTTAAACTATTCGAGGGCTGATTTTATAGAAGCCCCTTTTTTTATTGCTTTGACGAGGGTAGCCTTATTTAACCGGTTTTTCTAAATATTTGAAGGCCTTAAGTTTATGGCGGAAGTCGGACGTCTCCGAGCCGTATTGTTTCGACTGCAACCTTTTATATGACCATAGTCTTTAGTATGGTCGTAGCCTTCGGGTATGTCTCGTGGACTTGTTTCCCGATGACATTTTGAACTTGTTCGAAATGTTATTCCCCGAGTGTGATTGCCTTGGCCTATATATCGAGGGGTGACTCTTTGAGGTCTTATAATTTCAAACTTAGATAGCTCGAGTACTTAGCCCTTAAGCCATTTTTCACAAGTGTTAGTTTTGCGCAATAGATCAGAATCGTAAGTACATGGCCCGTATAATAGAAATTCTACTTCAAACATGAGGTGTTCGAGAAAAGATAGTACTTCTTTGTATTATTCATACATGCGTACATTTTTTGTTGTCGGGACTCAACTATTATATATGGACACGGCTCATTCGACCGTTTGGCCCATTACAAAATTCTTCCTATCGAGACCCATTGATACATAACATATGAGGGTGATGCCCCCCAATATTCGAGTTTGATTGAAAAGAAGCCTTGGATACTGTTTGAATTATCCTCAGGTAGCACATAGTTGTTTCCTCGTTAAAAACCTCATCGGAAAAGCTCATTTGGGAGGAAAACCGGTCTAAGAGAAAAAGAGGGCAATGCGTGCTTTAAAACCTTAGGTCTATTCAAATCCTAAGGGAGGAGGATGTGTTGATTAGTCTTTTAACTAACCAGGTTTTCTTTTTTGCAGGTGAGAGTACTATGTGTATGGAATATGCATTAATGGATATCCTTATGGTGGTATTAGTGTTTCACACTCAACCCATAAGGAAAACATTGAAGCAAGACATGGACATAGTGACAAGGAAAGGAGAACTGTTATCAAATGTAGTCATCCCAAGTTCATCACACAGATATGGAAGCAGTAGAACTTTCAATGTTGTCTTAATAAGTAAGAAGAAATGCAAGATAGACAATGGAAGTAGGAAGGTGTTCATTGGGGAGTATAAAATTGAGACTGAAGATACAAAAAAAAAAATCTGCCCAGAACATCTAAGAGAATTGGGCAGAAAAGGAGAGGGGTTATAGGAATAGGTACTGAGAGATTAAGGGATATAGGGAGTCAGGCAGATGTTATCACCACATTGGAGGTCAGCGAGCTAGATAAGGAGATATGCACAAGCATAGGAGAAAGAAGATTCACAACACAGTGCATCAGTCAGCACATCAGTGATAACACTTGGATGTTGGAGATATTATTGGGTTGTTCAAGGATGGTAAGGGATCAAAATCAAAGTAATGGGCTGTACAGAAAGTTTAATAGAAGTGGACAGCAGGGAGCAGGGGATACAGGGAACAAGACAAGGACAAAACAACAATGGCATCAAGAGTCAACAAAGGTATTCGGAAAGAGGATGAACAATAGCATGGTTCATCAACTTCAAATCCAATCGGAGGAGAAGTTGGTGAATGATAGTTTTACTAACAAGGTTTTCTTTTTTGCAGGAGCCGTTACAGTATCTATGCCATATTCTTTAATGATTTACCAGCTGGTGATATTAGCACCTTGTGCTCATTCCACTAGTAAGGACTTAAAGATATGCATAAACATAGTTGCAAGGATATGTGCGATGAAAGTAGGTGTCATTATGTATGCCAAAACCTAGAGTTGGAGGCAGTATATATTGCATTTTCTCACCTATTTCATTACACGATCAATGAAGCACATGAGAATATTAATGCAACAACAATGACATGGCTCATTTAAAGGGTGTTACAAATAGGTCAATCACAATGGCATTAGTTGCATTAATAGTTGGAGCATACATTTTGGGCAGTACACTCACTATGAATGTCAAAGTATGATGAAGCCAAATCCAAGCAAGGAACTGCACACAAGCATATACAATATAAATATCCTCACACTGAAATGTTGGGGCATCATTCTAATTGGACTTGCGTGTGACTTTGCTAAAACAATACTAAGTGAAGGTAAAATGAACATGCATACTCAACAAAAGGAACATTGGAAACCATGGGAAAGAGCTGATCAAGTGCACGAGAAACACGAAATGAAGCAGCAACTTCATGGAGTTGCAGTATGGAACACTGGTCGCCCAAGCTGGAACACCGGTCGTCCATTCAGTTCATGAAAGCAGACGCTGGAAGCTATCAAAAGACCTTATCTCAAATGGATCATTTGTACATTAGTCATGGCTGAGCAGTGCAATTTCTGGGGGCATTCTACATGACATCATACACTAGGCTAGTTTGTATATCGATGGTAGTGAAGTTAGTTAATGCTACTAGCATGCCATTATGTGATATCAACTTTGGGTGCAAGTCCAATTTTGATAATAGTTATTATGTAATTCCAATCCATACAATCCTACCCCTTGTAGGAAAACAAGACATTTTGTTTAATTTTGTTCATATATAAATATAAAAACTAGACCTAGGCACTGCCTAGTGGATTGCCTTAAAAAATAACTTAGGTCTCGATTTCTTGGATCGTATACCTGCAACAAGTTAGTTTTTAATATTTAAGTAAATGAAAAAGGAGAAAACCATACCTTAGCAATAGTATCGCTTGAGGAGTGATATGTTCCAGTTATTCGACAATGGTTCGCCGTTCATTGTTCCGAGCTTGTAAGATCCTTTCTCGACTATGTCGAGGATTCGATAGGGCCCTTCCCAGTTAGGAACGAGTTTCCCTTCATTGGGGTCTCGAGTATTGATGGTGATTTTCCTTAAGACAAAGTCCCCGACTTTGAAGTGTCGAAGATTGGTTCTTCTGTTGTAATACCTCTCGATTCATTGCTTTTGTGCGGCCATTCGAACGAGCGCCGCTTCTCGTCTTTCATCTAACAATTCGAGGCTGATATTCATTGCATCATGTTTTGATTCCTCCATTCCATGTCGAAACTTGGCGCTGGGCTCTCCGACTTTGACGGGTATTAAGGCTTCAGAGCCATATACTAAAGAAATCGGAGTTGCTTCGGTACTGTACTTTGATGTTGTCCCATATGCCCCTTGAACCTCGTGAAATTTCTCTCTCCACTTCCCTTTGGCTTCATTTAGCCTTTTCTTCAAGTTTTGGATGATAGTATTATTCGTTGATTCGGCCTATCCGTTTCCACTAGGGTGATATGACGTCGATAATATCTTCTTTATTTTTTGATCTTCAAGGAATTTCATTACTTTACTGCCGATGAATTGTTTGCCCTTATCACACACTATTTCCGCAGGTATCCCAAATCGACATGCAATGTGATCCCATATGAAGTCGATCACTTCTTTTTCTCTAACTTTTTCGAAGGCCTGTGCTTCAACTCATTTAGAGAAATAGCCAGTCATAAATAATATAAACTTAGATTTACCTGGGGCCGATGGAAGAGGAACGACTTTGTCCATTCCTCATTTCATGAATGGCCATGGGGAGAGGACTGAGTGAAGGTGTTCACCGGGCTGTCGAATCATTGGGGCAAACCTTTGACATTTGTCGCATCTTCGAACGAACTCCTTAGAGTCCTTTTCCATGCTATCCCAATAGTATCTTGCTCTGATGACTTTTCGAACTAGTGACTTGGTCCCAGAATTGTTTCCACAAGTGCCTTCGTGGATTTCTCGCAAAAATAGTCAGTATCTCCAGACCCAAGCATGCTGCCAGTGGACCATCAAATGTTCTCCTGTATAGCGTATTGTCTTCATCTAATGTGAATCGAGCAGCTTTGGTCCGTAAGGTCCTCGATTCCTTAGGATCTGATGGTAGCTTCCCGTTCATCAAATATTCGATGTATTTGTTTCTCCAATCCCAGGTTAAGCTTGTAGAATAAATTTTTGTGTGCCCTTCCTCGATTACAGACATCGAGAGTTGGACGACAGTCCCCGAGCTGATTTAGTCTTCGTCGACCGACGATCCCAAGTTGGCAAGTGCATCAGCCTCAGTATTTTGTTCTCGAGGTACATGCTGCAGGGTTCATTCTTTGAATCGGTGTAAAGTGACCTGCAATTTGTCTAAGTACCTCTGCATCCTGTCCTCTCGAACTTCAAAGGTTCCGTTTACCTAGTTAACCACCAGTAGGGAGTCACATTTAGCTTCGATGAGTTCCGTTCCCAAGATTTTAGCTAGTTCGGGACCTGCAATCATAGCCTCATACTCGGCCTCATTGTTAGTCAGTTTGGCAGTCTTAATTAATTGTCTAATAACATTGCATGTGGCTGGTTTCAAACAAGCCTGGACCCTTTCACGTTCGAGGCTCCGTCCGTGAAGAGGGTCCATACCCCCGATGTGGTACCCTATTTTAGCAGAAGTTCCTTTTCAACTCCGGGTACGAGGTATGGCGAAATATCTGCCATGAAGTCTGCTAATATTTGAGACTTGATGGTCGTTCGGGGTTGATATTCAATATCGTACCCGCCAAGTTCGACGTCCCATTTGGCCAATTGACCCGATAACTCGGGCTTGTGCAATATATTTCGAAGGGGATAGGTTGTGATAACACATATAGGATGACATTGAAAATACGGCTTTAGTTTTCTAGATGCGCTTATTAATGAAAATGCCAATTTTTCTAGGTGTGGATACCTAGTTTCAGCATCTCCTAAACATCGACTCACATAATAAACTGGAAACTACATGCCTTGTTCTTCTCGAACTAATACTCCACTTACCGCTATCTCGGACACCGCCAAGTATAGGTATAGCTTCTCATCTTCCTTTGGGGTGTGGAGCAAATGTGGGCTCGATAGGTACCGTTTCAATTCCCCCAATGCTTGCTGACATTCCGGAGTCCATGTAAAATCATTTTTCTTTTTGAGTAAGGAAAAGAACCTGTGGCCTAGTGTAGCTATCCGTCCGGTTAGCCTCTGAACGACTTTCACACTGTCCACGTCGGTGATGTCCTCGATGGCATTGATCTTATCGGTTTTGATCTCGATTCCCCGATTTGACACCATGAAGCTGAGGAACTTGCCTGAGCCGACCCCGAAAGCACACTTTTCGGGGTTAAGCTTCATGTTGTATTTCCTCAAGATTTCGAATGTTTCCGCAAATGAGTCAAATGGTTCTCTGCGCGCAGGGACTTAAATAAAATATCGTCAATGTAAACTTCCATTGATTTTCCTATCTCTTCTTTGAACATCTTGCTAACTAGGCGTTGATATGTAGCTCCCCCATTTTTTAGCCCGAAGGGTATTATAATATAGCAGTAAGTTCCATTCTTAGTGATAAAAGAAGTTTTTTCCTGGTCTACTGGGTCCATTTGGATTTGGTTGTACCTAGAATAGGCGTCGAGAAAAGTAAGTATCTCGTGGCTGGCCGTATCATCGATCATTCGATCGATGTTAGGCAAAGGAAAAGAGTCTTTCGGACATGCTTTATTCAGGTCCTTATAATCTATGCACATTCTAAGTTTGTTTTCCTTTTTGGGGACTATGACTATGTTGTCTAACCATTTGGGATACTTTACTTCCCGAATGGACCCTATTTTAAAAATTTTAGTTACCTCTTCCTTTATGAAGGCGTGCTTCATCTCGGACTGAGGTCTCTTCTTTTTCCTTATCGGTCTAAACATGGGATCCAGGCTCAACCGATGAGTTGTTATCTCGGGTGGGATTCCTGTCATGTTGTCATGACCCCAAATCCTAACAGGTCGTAATGGAACCTATCGTGGAACTAGGCTAGCCAACCATCACATAACTACTCATTCGTTCGATTATAATAATTCACAATTCAATAATAAATAGCAACATATCATAAAATAAATTCTTTAAGTCTTAGCGCCCCAATCATAGTTTAAACAACTCTAAGCAAAACCTCCCAAGACTGGAGTCAACATGGTCACGAGCATCTACGAAATAAAACTAACTCTGCTAACGTCTTAAACAATGTCTATGAAATAAATACTAATACTAATAAAGGAAGGGAAATGGAGAAGTTGTGGACGCTGGACAGCTACTTCGAAATCCCGTGAAACTGCTGCTAACGAACAGAGACAACTACTGCTCCGATCCGGTACCTGGATCTGTGCACAGAGGCACATAGAGTAATGATGAGTACGCCAACTCAGTAGTAATGAAAATAAATAACAGTCTGAGAAATACGAAACACACAACACAGATACACCAATTCACAAAAACAGTAAATCACCAAGTCACCATAAGTATTCATCAAATACATAAGTTTGAAAACCGTTTTCCAGAAATCCTTTGAAACAAATATAATATCAATATATCTCAGTAAAACTTTTAGTAAAATCAGTTTGAAAAACGAAGTGAATCGTAGTCAAAAACTCAGTAAAATTTATCATAAATCTGCCCCTCGAGCCAAAATCATTTCTCATAAAAATCTCAGTATTAGCCCATGAGGCAACCTCACAGTCACTCAATATCAGCCCATCAGGCAACCTCAAGTCACTCAATATTAATCCTCTATAATCAAGTTTTAAGGTCCAAAATACTTACCTCTATGTTGAACACTGATTTTCCCTCTTCAAAATCCCCTCAAAAACTTCTTCCCGTTCAAAAATGGTGTTAAAATAGGTTAGGGTCGCCGAAGGGTTTTAATTTAACTGCCCAGGGATTTCTTCATCGCGATCGCGGAAAGACCCTCGCGATCGCGAAGAAAAACTTCGCGGGTCCCCAAAATTACCCTACGCGATCGCGACCAACACTCTGCGATCGCGATGCTCTACCCTTCACCTCTACGCGATCGCGAATAATCAACCGCGTTCACGGAGAACAAACGCGTGACCCTAGACAAAGGTCTGCCAACCCTACGCGATCGCGACCAACACTCTGCGATCGCGATGCTCTACCCTTCACCTCTACGCGATCGCGAATAATCAACCGCGTTCACGGAGAACAAACGCGTGACCCTAGACAAAGGTCTGCCAACCCTACGCGATCGCGACCTAACATCACGCGATCGATGAACAAACTTCCAACGTCACACGATCGCAGCCCGACCTTCGCGATCGCGATGCACAAAGTACTGCTGTCCTAACACTAGAAAAACCAGCAATCTTCACTAAGGCTAAAATGCCCGTTAGCCACCCGAAATCAATCCCGAGCCCCTCGGGACCCCAACCAATTATACCAACACATCACATATGATCATTCAAACTTAGTTGCACCCTCGGAACACCAAAACTAACATCAAAACACCAAAATCACGTCGGATTCAAGCCTAAGAACTTTGAAATTTCTAAAATTCACCAATGATGCCGAAACTATCCAAAATAACTCCGATTGACCTGAAATTTTGCAGACATATCCAAAATGACATTAAGAACCTGTTCCAAATTCCAGAATTCCATTCCGACCCCGATAGCCTATTTTCCACTGCCGACTAGAAATCACCAAAAACTAACTTTCGCCAATTCAAGCCTAATTCTACATCGGACATCACAAAATTATTCTGAACACACTCCTAAGTCCCAAATCATCTAACGAAGCTATTCGTACCATAAAATCTGCATTCCGAGGTCGTTTACCAATAAGTCAACTCTCAGTTGACTTTTCCAACTCTAAGGCTATTTTTAAAGACTAAGTGACTAAATTTTTATTACAACCATTTTGATTCCAAGCCTACCAACTCTAACACATAAATAACAGTATAACTAACCTATGACAAGTCAATAACAGTAATTATAATGCAATTTCTACGGAACGGCCGACCGGGTCGTCACACATGTCTAAATGGGACCATGCAAAGAAATCCATGTTATCAATAAGAAATTGAATGAGTTTTTTCCTGAGTTCGGGGGTCAACCCCGTTCCCAGGTATACATTACATTCGGGTAGATACTCGATCAATATCATCTATTCCAACTCCTCGACCGTTGATTTGGTAGCATCCGATTCTTCGGGAACGACGAAAGTTCGAGGAGTGAGAAAATCCTCTTCTTCTTCTTCAATTACCTGTTTATCCGATTCGGTCGAGGCTGGGGATGGTGATTGCTATTTGGCCGCTTGCTTATCTTTGGTGCTTGATTTTTTTGAGTTCGAAGGCGCCGGTATCGGCGTCACCTCATCGACCACAAACATCTCCTTTGCAGCGTGTTGTTTCCCATAAACTGTTTTCACACCATCCACTGTTGGGAAATTCATCATTTGGTGAAAACTTCCCTCATGTTGTGGATCCATGGCCTCTCGAGCAGTGCATTGTATCTCATGTAGCCTTCAATGACATAGAATTTGTGTCTTGGATGGTCCCGACCACATTCATTGGTAGGAGTATTTCCCCTTTTGTTGTTTCACTAGCCATGTTGAAGTCGTTCAGGACTCGAGATGCATGTACGATCTGGTCTAGCAGGCCGAGCTGTTCTACGACCCTCGATCTGAATATGTTCGCCAAATTACCTGGATCCACGAGAACACGTTTAACTTGAATTCTATTTAGCAAGATAGAAATTACCAGGGCGTCGTTGTGCGGCTGAGAGAGGCCTTCCGTTTATTCATCGTTGAATGATAGAGTGCCTTCGGGCATATAGTCTCGAGTCCATTTCTCTATTGTGATCGATACTTTGGTGCGTTTGAATATAGGCCCTTGTGGGATGTCAACCCCGCCGACGATCATGTGGATAACATGTTGGGTTCCTCTTGCTCGGTCTTCATGTTGGCATCTCTCTCCCTGAAGTGATTTTTGGATCGATCACTGAGGAATTCACGAAGATGGCCTTCGTTGAACAATCGAGCTACTTCCTCTCTTAATTGTCTGCAGTCTTCGGTCCTATGGCCATGCGTGCTATGGGATTTGCACATTAAATTCGGATTTCTCTGAGAAGGATCGGTTTGTATAGGCCTGGTCTATCTAGTGTCTTTGATCCTTCCGATGGCTGATACGATCCCCGAGGCATCGACACTGAAATTGTATTCCGATAATCGAGGCGCTTCTGCAGCATCTGCGTATTTGTTTAAACCAGTTTTACTCATGAGTCCCCGAGAATTTTGCCCTAGGTCACCCCTTCGATCGTTCCGAGAGAAATCACGTCCAGGATGGTTATACCTTCTATCTGAAACATATGGCTGGTACCGATCTTTATTCGGCCTCGATTCTCTGTCAACATCTCTTTTGTTTTTACCTGTCGACCGGTTAGGATGCACTGAACCTGAGGGGGCTCCTAATTGGTCGTCCTCGACTCTAATATTCGATTGATATCAGTTGTGAAAATCTGCCCAAGTCATAGCCGGGTACTCTATTAAATTCCACTTCAGTTGGCATGATGCGATTGAACTCCGCTCGTTTAATCCCTGGTTAAAATCTTGAACAACCAAATGGTCGGTAACCGGTGGTAACTCCATACGTTCCATTTGGAATCGAGATGCAAACTATCTTAGCATCTCGTTATCCCTCTGCTTCACCTTGAAGATGTATGATTTTCTCGTTGCAACCTTTATAGCGCCAGCGTGTGCCTTTATAAATGAATCTGCCAACATGGGGAACGAATCGATGGAGTTCGGTGGCAAGTTGTGATACCAAATCATAGCTCCCTTTGACAGGGTCTCCCCGAATTTCTTTAGCAATACTGACTCGATCTCATCATCTTCCAAATCATTTCTTTTTATGGCACACATATAAGAGGTAACGTGCTCATTGGGGTCCGAGGTCCCGTTGTATTTAGGTTTATCAGGCATCCTGAACTTCTTTGGTATGGGCTTTGGAGCCTCACTTGGAGGGAATGGTTTTTGCACAAACGTTTTGGAGTCCATTCCTTTTAAGATCGGTGGTACCCCCGAAATCTGATCAACTCGATAATTATAGGTTTCCACCTTCTTGTCGTTGGCCTCGATTTTATTCTCTTAGTAAGCTCCTCGAGCATTCCCATTATAGCAGGGTCACTTGTCGGAGTATTGTCACCTGATCTTTAAGGCACTGGCTCGGTACGGCGAGTAGCCTTTTGTTCGACCATATTCGGTGCAATGTGCTAATTTTGCAACTGAGCAATGGCGTTTTGTTGGGCTTGCAGCATTTCAAATATAACTTGGAGACTGACACCTTCGTCTCCTTTGCCCTGAGTACCTCGACCGTCAGTTCGACCCTCTCTGCGCATGCTTCCATCTGGGTCCCCGCCTAAATTCACATTCCAAGCAACATGCGAACCGACATCGACCGGGTTGACGGGTGGTGCTCCTCCGAGGTCGGCCTGTGGCGCCTCGATTCCTAGAGCTATAACATTCTCGTACCCTCTGTGGAGTCCGAGACCGTTGTCAACATGTGTAGCTGTGTTTTGTGAGCTTGACATAATTTAACCTGAAAACAAAATTCTTGACAAGAAATAAGCGTAAAATAGTGTGTTATGTCAGAACTAGCACTGAACTATCACTATTATCCTTAGCCCCACGGTGGGCGCCAAACTGTTTACCTCGAAATACGAGTAACAATTAAGCTTGTAATGTGGTTATAAGGATATGTGATCTAATTTAATGCCAATTGATAAATAGCTAAATAAATAAGGAATTAAACGATTAAGATGGATCAAACCAGTGTAATTGCAAGTTATCGACCCCGATCTGGATTAGGCTCGAGATCAAGTGCCAAGAATAGTAAGAACAACAAGAGTAATATGAACAAAAGAGTTAAGAGCGAGTAAAAGAGTAGAGTGCTTTATATTTCTCAGTAGTAGCGTAGGTGGTAATTGTGTATGATGATAATGTGTTACAAATAAACAATGTTCCTCTTTATACAATAGAGGATCCTGAATAAGGTAATACTCTAATTCCGGAAGTAAAATACATGATTGATATCAATAACCATTAATGATTCCACCAGTTCCGAGATTCTCGCCGAGATTGGTGGTCAGTTGCGGATATCTCGTGATCCTGTTACTTCGGCGTCGATTTAGCCTGATCTCGATCCCTCAGTCTTCATGTCCTTCGAGCCCGAACTTGCTTCGATACTGGCTCACTCTGGAGGCATACCCTCGAGCCCGTAAAATCAGGTATCATCGATTTTAACCGTATACACAGTTAATATAAAGAAGTCTGACTTTCGAAATTAGGGGAAGTTAAAAAAATAATAAGGGGGGTGGGGGTGGGGGAGGAGAATTTGCTTAAATCTTCTTTTCATGTTTTCGAATTTCTTGATGGTGGATAACTTTGAATATAAGAGTTCGCATAAATATTTTTTATTAGCTTAAATAAGTATTATGCCGAATTCTTATTTGTTCTTTTCACTTATTCACTTCTCCACGTGAAATCTGGGAGAGGGGGAGGGAGGGGGGTGTTAATAGCTATTTCAATTTACCATGGTTAAGCAATTAAATGAGGTGAGAATAATAATAAATCGTGAAAGTGATAGAAATTTATATCAAAACATGTCATGTATGTATTTGTTTGGTGTAACATGTAAATTTTTACAAAAAGGAAGAGAAAAAAAGGAGAAAAATCCTTTTGCTTAGCTAAATATAATCAATTCAAGAGGTCTCCATAATTTTTAGTTATTAATCAAATACTTTTAAGAAATTTTCAAGTACTAATGATCACAACATAGTCCAAACCGCAAAAGGGAGTCAATTATTTTTCACTAAAATTTGTATAAAATTTTTGCGAATTGCTTATTTGTATTATAGTTCACATTTAGATTTACACAAGGTGATTGGCTGCTTGACTTAACACTGTCGAATATTATGACATATATGACACATTTAGATAAATACCAACTGATTTGATATTAATGCGTCCGTATTTGCTTTGCAATGCATTCTGCTATAGTTCTTTTCCATCCCATAGCAAATAAAATAAAATAAAAAAACTGCTATTAACGATGCACAAAAACACTTTTGATTTTTGGCCAAACATTTCAAATCTTCAAAGAAGTGTTTTTCTTTTCGGGGAAAAAAAAAACTTAAACTTTAAGAAATTTTAATTTTAAATACACTTAAATACTAAAATCCCACTCACCCATCAGAAGGAATACGTATTTAATTTTAAGCCACCAGCTCCACTTAAACCTTCTTGTCCAATTTCTCAATCTATACAACAACCAACACATTGGGCTCGACTGTTTTTTCAATTTCATTAACAAAAGAGGAAATTGATTAAGTGTATATCTAGTGTAAAAATATGCTTTACATTTATTTCTACAAACACAAAAATCAATTTTAAGAAAATTATATAATGTTACAAACAATAATTTTTACCACCCAAACTCATTTGCTAAAAGAGAAAATACATATTAGCTTGCTAAGATTATATACTTGACTAACCTATCAAAGTTAGTTAAAATTGGAGACCAAAATAGTTTACTCCAACACCGAAAGTCGAACTTAATGAACTATGTTAAAATCTATCAACCTTCAAACACCTCTCTTTTTGTAACATGTTCACTCTAATCAATTTAACTTGAACATCGATTATCAAATTTCCTTTAGCTAACAGTGATGACATGAGCCTCATGAGCCTCTCAAAAACATAAAAGTAGTATATGCTTATATACCCATCCTCTTTTTAGAATTATATAAATTAATTATATTTAAACCATAATGGCTAGCTATGATCTTTTTTGTGATCAAACAAGATTAACAAAGTGCTTCAACTAACATTTAAAGAAGAATAAAAAACTTAAAGTTATTAGTTACATAGTCACGTGCCTGAGTCATACATAAAAATATTACAGCACTTAAACTCATAGAATGAAATCAGATATATCCCAGGAATCTCACTAGTTCAAATCTTCAGTTATTTGCTAAGCAAAATTTGCATTACAAAAGGTTCAAAAGTTACCTGTATTGTAGAATCAAAGATACAGCAGTGAAAACGAACAGAAAACAACAGCAGAACAACAAGGAAATAGCAGTAAGATGAACGTTTGAACAACCCAAAAATCTTAGAGTAGAAGCCCAGAACAAGATCTAAAAGATTTATCTTTTTGAATGAGTTTTCACCTAAAGAAACCTTCACAAAGCTCACAATTTCAGCTTACTATTAGATATTTTAGATGTTGATTTCTCTCAAGTTTTGTGTATTTAAATAACTCTAAAAGATGTATGAAAGTGTAAAATAGAGTGTGTGAAGATGTCTCTTATAGGAGAAGAAGCAAGGACCTCATGATTGAAAATCTGTCCAAAGGACATATTTCTCACCAAAAATATGCTTTAACTATTTAAAGGTCAGACTTTTGGTTCAAAAATCTACCGAAAGGATAATTTTTTACCAACTGTGAAATAGTAATAGGAGCAACATACTCCCAACAACTTTTAACAGTAAAAAGCATCCAACAAAGTACCCTACTCTCAGATCAAACATATCTACTCTTCAGCTTTTAACAAAATCAGTACCAACCATGTGATTCAAACCAAACTAAGATAGAAAGAACACATAACTAGACTCAACAACTGAACTAATATTCAACTAAGAGAAACTCAGAACCTAATGACTAAAATTAAAAAAAATGATGCATTGATAAGTGAAGACATTAATGAAATTCACGACCTTAAACAAAAACGAAAGCAGAAATACTACACATGAAATCAGAACTCAAATGACTAACGTAAAGCCAAAACATATCAATGATGAGGTAAACTAGAATAACAAATTAAGTTAAAACAAAAAACAAAAATCAGAAACTAGACTGAAAGCTAACCAAAACGATCGTTAACAACATTTACACTACAACAAAACTACGACAAAACAATAAAGGAACAAAAAATTCAAAAAATGGAGGAAAGCATTAAGGTTCGAGTTTTACCGAATTTGAGTGTTCGTACAGTGGTGGCGTAGAGAAGATTAGGAAGTGAGACAATATGGGGACAATGGTGTGGCTCGAGCAAGATTCCATTGTTGATTTTTCTCGAAACCATGACTCCGGAGAATTGGAGGCTAGTTTCGATGAAAATCGACAACAAAACCTTGCTTTGAGGCCAGTGTGAAGAGAAATAACAGAGGCCGCGGAGTGACAGTGAGGCGGCGGTGAGGCAACAGTGGAGGTGGTTGGCGGTAGTAGTGAGCTTTGTTTTTTGGTGAACTTGTAGGGGAAGTGTAGATCTTTTTGAGATGTACAAGTTCATGTAGGTTTTAGGGGGGGGGGGGGGAG
>ML265520.1:52716-100915 GCA_005239495.1 Nicotiana undulata
TTAGCCTTATTATACTCTATTTACTATACTTTACTATTCATCCAGGTCTATCTCGAGGTTACCTTTGGCTCGAGGTCGAGGCTCGCTCATACACTTGTTTGGTTTAACTTGCTTACTTAATTCACACGATTACCTTCTTGTTTATCAATTAGTATTGGACTAAATCACATATATTTAAGACCTCATTAGAAGTTTAATTGTTAATTAGATTTTAGGGTAAACAGTTTAGCGCCCACCGTGGGGCTAAAGATTATAGTGATTATTTCAGTGCTGATTTTGATAACACACGTTATTTTTCACACTTGTTCTTGTCAAAGATTCTTTGTTTTCAGGCTAAAACATGTCGAACTCGCTGAACACACCTGTATATGGCAATGACAGTCTCGAATTCCATGGGAAAAATGATAACGCAGTTGCTTTAGGGGTTGGTGTACCACCGTTTAACCCCGGGGTAGTGCCAGTTCCAGAGCCAGTCGATGTTGGTTCATGCGTTACTCTAAACGCGGACTTAGGTGCAGACGTCGGAGGAAGTGTACGCGGAGAGGTCTGACCTGGCGGCCAAGGAACAGAGGGTCAAGCAGATGGGGGATTTAGCCTACAAGTAATCTTCGAAATGTTACAAGCACAGCAAATTGCTATCGCTCAACTGCAAAGTCAACAAAAGACTCCGAGCGTGGTTGGACCGGAAACTAATCGTCGTGCTGAGCCGGTGCCGGAAAGGTCGAATGATAATGGATCTGGGCTGACCCTAAAATCATGAAAATGCTCAAAGAACTCACAAAAAGGATCGAGTCAGGAGAAAAAAGGATAGAAGATAATGACCAAAAGGTGGAGACATACAACTCACGAATCGACCAAATACCAGGGGCGCCTCCGATTTTAAAAGATCTGGATTCCAAAAAGTTCGTGCAAAAACCTTTTCCCCCGAGCGCTGCCCCGAAGCCTATTACAAAGAAGTTTTGCATGCCGGACATACATAAATACAACGGGACCACCAATCCCAACCAGTATATCACTACGTACACATGTAGTATAAAGGGAAACGATTTAGAGGACGATGAGATTGAGTCCGTCCTGTTGAAAATATTTGGGGAAACTTTGTCTAATGGGGCAATGATTTGGTACCAACACCTCCCCCCGAACTCTATCGATTCTTTCGCCATGTTGGCGGATACAATTGTGAAGCCATACGCCGGTGCTATGAAAGTTGCAACAAGGAAATCGAATGTCTTCAAAATTAAACAAGGGACAACGAAATGTTGAGGGAATTCGTGTCCCATTTTCAGATGGAACGGATGGAGTTTCCGCCGGTCTCTGATGATTGGGCCGTTCAAGCTTTCACCCAGGGGTTAAACGAGCAGAGCTCGATAGCATCACAACAATTGAAACAAAACATGATTGAGTACCCCGCCGTGACTTGGGTGGATGTGCACAATCGAAATCAGTCAAAGATTAGGGTCGAGGATGACTAGTTGGGAGCCCCCTCGGGTTCAGTTTATCCGAGCAGATTGGCAGTGAAAGACTCAAGGGATACCAACAGGGAACCGAGGTCGAACAAGGAACCGTATCAGCCATACGCCGAAGAATGAAGAATCAACAGTTCGTGGCGCAATGCACCTCTGAATGATTGAAAAGTGGATCAAGGGCAGAATCCTTGAGGACTCATGAGTAAGACCGTATTTGATAGGCATACAGGACCGGCAGAGGAACCTCGATTATCAGAGTACAATTTCAGCGTCGATGCCTTGGGTATCGTTTCAGTCATTGGAAAGATTAAGGACCCCAGGTGGCCCAAGCCTATACAAACTGACTCTTCTCAAAGGAATCCTAACCTAATGTGTAAATATCATGGTACACAAGGCCATAGGACCGAGGACTGCAGGAAATTAAGAGAAGAGGTGGCTCGGTTATTCAACGAGGGTCACCTTAGAGAGTTTCTCAGCGACAGAGCCAAAAACCACTTCAGGTAAAAAGACGCCAATAGAAAGAATGAGCAAGAAGAGCCTCAACAAGTTATCCACATGATCATTGGCGAGGTCGACACCCCACAAGGACCTATTTTCAAACGCACCAAAGTGTCAATTACAAGGGAGAAAAGGACTCGAGACTACATGCCCGAAGGCACCCTTACATTCAACGATGAAGATACAGAAGGCCTCTCTCAGCCGCACAATGATGCCCTGGTAATTTCTATTATGTTAATTAAAATTCAAGTTAAGTGTGTTCTTGTGGATCCAGGTAGCTCAGCGAACATAATCAGGTCGAGGGTCGTAGAGCAGCTCGGACTGCTAGATCAAATTGTGCATGCATCTCGAGTCCTGAACGACTTCAACATGGCCAGCGATACAACGAAGGGGGAGATAATCCTACAAGTAAATATGGACGGGACCATACAGGACGCAAAATTTCATGTCATCGAGGGTGACATGAGGTACAATGCATTGCTTGGGAGGCCGTGGATCCATAGCATAAGGGCAGTACCATCGACCCTTCACCAAATGATGAAATTTCCGACAAAGGATGGTGTGAAAATAGTATACGGAGATCAACACGCGGCAAAAGAGATGTTTGCAGTTCATGATTTGACACCAGCGCCAGCACAGTCGACCTCGGAGAAATCAAATATCAAAGACTAGCATATGACTAAATAGCAATCACAGTCTGCAACCTCGATCGAGCCCGAGGAACATGTGGCCGAGGACGAAGAAGAGGATTTCCTTACCCCTCGAGCCTTTGTCGCTCCCGAGGAATCAGATGCAATGAATTCCACGGTCGAGGAACTAGAGCAGGTGATATTGATCAAGCATCTACCAGAACGAAAGGTATACTTGGGAACGGGATTAACCCCCGAACTCAGGAAAAAACTCATTCAATTCCTTATCGATAACATAGATTGTTTTTCTTGGTCCCACATAGATATGACAAGAATCCCACTGGAGATAACTTCCCATCGGCTGAGTCTCGACCTCAAGTTCAAACCGGTAAAGCAAAAGAGAAGTCCCCAGTCCGAGGTGAAGCATGCATTCATAAAGGATGAGGTAACTAAACCTCTCAAAATAGGGTCCATTATGGAAGTAAAATATCCCGAATGGTTAACCAATGTGGTTGTAGTCCCTAAAAAAGGAAATTAACTTAGAATGTGCATAGATTACAAAGATTTGAACAAGGCGTGCCCTAAAGACTCTTTTCCACTGCCTAACATCGATCTTATGATCGACGCCACGGCCGGCCATGATATCCTTACTTTTCTCGATGCCTACTCTAGGTACAATCAAATTCAAATGAACCCGGAGGACCGGGAAAAGACTTCATTTATCACTAAGTATGGAACATATTGTTACAATGTAATGCCCTTTGGGATAAAAAATGCAGGAGCTACATACCAACGCCTAGTTAATAAGATGTTCGAACTACATATAGGCAAATCTATGTAAGTTTACATTGATGACATGCTAGTTAATTCCCTGCGCGCAGAGGACCATTTGACTCATTTGCGGGAAACATTCAACATTTTGAGGAAATACAACATGAAACTCAACCCCGAGAAATGTGCTTCCGGAGTTGGCTCGGGCAAGTTCGTGGGTTTCATGGTGTCAAATAGGGGGGTCGAAATCAACCCCGACAAAATTAAAGCCATCGAGGAGATCACCGTCATGGACAGTTTGAAAGCCATACAATGGCTAACCGGACGGATAGCCGCTTTAGGACAATTTATTTTGAGGTCGTCGGATCGGAGCCACACATTCTTCTCCCTACTCAAAAAGAAGAATGATTTCGCATGGACTACGGAATGTCAGCAAGCGTTGGAGGAATTAAAGTAGTACCTGTCGAGCCCACCTCTACTTCACACCCCGAAGGCGGACGAAAAGCTTTACCTGTACTTGGTTGTATACGAGGTAGCTGTAAGTGACATGCTGGTTCGAGAAGAGCAAGGTACACAATTTCCTATTTATTATGTAAGTCGAACCTTAGGAGATGTTGAAATCAGGTATCCACATTTAGAGAAGTTGGCACTTGTATTAATAAGCGCATCTAGAAAGTTGAAGCCATATTTCCAATGTCATCCCATATGTGTATTAACCACATACCCACTTCGAAATGTTTGCATAAGCCCGAGTTGTCAGGTCGATTGGTCAAATGGGCCATTTAACTTGGAGGATACGATATCGAATATCAACTCCGAACGGCTATCAAGTCTCAAATTTTGGCAAACTTCGTGGAAGATTTTACACCTACCCTCATACCCGAAGTAGAAAAGGAACTTCTACTAAAGACGGGTACATCATCGGGGGTATAGACCCTCTTCACAGATGGTGCATGGAATGTGAATGGGTACGAGCTCGGTATTGTTTTAAAATCACCTACGGGCAGTGTCATTAGACAGTCTAGCAAAACTTCTAGATTAACTAACAATGAGGCCGAGTACGAGGCCATGATTGCAGGTCTCGAATTAGCAAAGGGCCTGGGAGCAGAGGTCATCGAGGCCAAATGTGACTCTCTGTTGGTGGTAAACCAAGTAAACAAAAGCTTCGAAGTTCGAGAAGATAGGATGCAAAGATATTTGGACAAGTTACAAGTGACATTGCACCGCTTCAAGAATGGTCTTTGGGCCATATACCTCGTGAGCAAAACAGTGAGGCCGACGCACTTGCGAATTAGGGGTCATCGGTCGAGGAAGATGATATTGTCCCGGGAACTGTTGTCTAGTTGTCGAGATCCGTACTCGAGGAAGGTCATGCTGAAATAAACTCTACAAGTTTGACGTGGGATTGGAGGAATAAGTATGTTGAGTATCTGAAGCATGGAAAGCTCCCTTCAGACCCTAAAGAGTCGAGAGCCCTACGAGCCAAAGCAGTCCGATTCGCACTGGATGAAAACGGAACGTTGTACACGAGGAACTTTGATAGACCATTGGTCGTATGCTTAGGACCAGGGGACATCGATTATGTTTTACAGGAAATCCACGAAGGTACTTGTGGGAACCACTCCGGCGCCGACTCTTTGATTGACAAAGTTATTAGAGATGGGTATTACTGGGATAGCATGGAGAAAGACAATAAGGAGTTTGTTCGAAAATGTGATAAATGTCAAAGGTTTGCACCGATGATCCATCATTCCGGTGAACAACTCCATTCAGTCCTATCCCCGTGGCCATTCATGAAATGGGGGATGGACATCGTAGGCCTCCTGCCAATGGCACCAGGTAAAGCTAAATTCATTTTATTTATGACTGAATACTTTTCCAAATGGTTTGAAGGACAGGCTTACAAGAAGGTAAGAGAAAAGGAGGTTATCAACTTCATATGGGATCACATTGTATGTTAGTTCGGGATACCCGCTGAAATCGTATGCGACAACGGGAAGCAATTCATCGGCAACAAGGTAACTAAGTTCCTCAAAGACCATAAAATAAAGAGAATCTTATCAATTCCATACCACCCAAGCGCAAACGGCCAGGCTGAGTCCACAAACAAGACTATTATTCAAAACTTGAAGAAAAGGTTGAGTGACGCTAAGGGGAAATGGAGAGAAGTTTTACCCGAGGTCCTTTAGGCATATCGAACGACATCGAAGTCCAGCACGGGAGCAAATCCGTTCTCTTTGGTGTATGGTTCTGAAGCATGAATTCCAGTCGAGGTCGGAGAACCTAGAGTCAGGTTCCAACACGCAACCGAGGAATCAAACAACGAGGCTATGAACACTAGCCTCAAACTATTGAATGAAAAACGAGAAGCTGCGCTTGTTCGGATGGCTGCGCAAAAGCAAAGTATCGAGAGGTATTATAACAGGAGGGCAAACCTTCGCCACTTCAGAGTCGGGGACTTAGTTCTAAGGAAAGTCACCCTCAATACTCGAGAACCAAATGAAGGGAAACTAGGCCCAAATTGGGAAAGACCATATCGAGTCATCGGAGTCGTTGGAAAGGGATCTTACAAACTCATCACGATGGAAGGCGAACAATTGCCAAACAATTAGAATGTATCACTACTCAAACGATATTATTGCTAAGGTATGATCTTCTCCTTTTTCCATTTGTATTCGAGACTAAATCATGGTAGGTGTTCGATCGAAGACGCCCAGACACCCTTCAACTCGAAGACCTTAGGTTTTAAAGCATGCGTTACACTCTTTTTTCCTTAGATAGGGTTTTATCCCAAACAGGGTTTTCCGGAAATGTTTTTAACGAGGCAACAACTATATGCTACCTAAGAAGAATTCAGTAGTATCCAAGGCTTCTTTTCAATCAACCTCGAACACTAGGGGGCATCACCCTCGGGGACTGGACTAACATTTCGAGGAAAATACTTCACGCCTAAGAAGGTCTCGATAGGAAAACTTTGTAATGGGCCAAACGGTCAAAGGAACCCTGTCCATATAGAATAACCGAGCCTCGAAGGCAAAACATGTATGCATGTATGAGTTATTTAAAGAAACACGCTTTTGCTATTAAACACTTTGTTACTCCATACTTATGATTCTATATGGAAAAAGGCTCAAGAGCCAAAAGACAAGTACATCTCGATTACTCGGGGACTATAATCCATAGTCAACACGTTCGAACCATGTAAACTTGAATTCGTAAAACCTCAAAGAGGCGCCCCTCGACGTAAAGGCCAAGGCCATCACACTCGGTGAATAACATTTTGAACAAGTTCAAAATATTTTCGGGAAACAAGTCCAAGAGACATACCGAAGTCTACGTCTATACTAAAGACTACGGTCATATGAAAAGGCCACAGTCAAAATATTGTGGCTCGGAGACGTCTGACACCCGCCATAAACTAAACGCCTTCAAATACTACGAAAAACAGATTAAATAAGGTTACCCTCAGCAAAGCAAGGGCTTCGATAAAATCAACCCCCAAATAATTTGAAGGCTTCGATAACATCAGCCTTTGAGATGATAAATCAACTCAACACAAACAAGCTAAGAAAATCTGGGTTCCGATCGTCGAATCCTCGAAAACCCCAATAGGTATACAAAAATATACAAGTCATGAAACATTTTCACTAAGTCTTTTACCCGAAAAGGGAAAAATTATAGCCTCTTTTAGAGGCCAAACCGGCCCGACTTAAGGAACCTAAGGGCTGATATAAAAGAGCCTAAGGGCCAAAATAAAAGAGCCTAAGGGCCGATATAAAAGAGCCTAAGGGATGACATACTAAGGGTTTGAACTCTCATCCGAACCCGAGGGTTTGGTCACCCTGAACTCAAACAAACATTATTGACTATGGGTCAAATACTTGTCACATTTGACATTAAAGGTATATACCTCGAAGGTTCGAGCCTTATTCGAACCGGGTCGCGACAAAGGAACCATTCAAGGAGAAATCCCGAATATACAACTCGAAGAATGAAAAATGTAAAGCAAGAAAAATTGAGAAAACATTCAAAGAAACTTCTTCTTTTATATATACATTCAAAAGATGGCATGTACAAAGGGTTTAACAAAAAGAAATACAAAGAGGAAGTTCCTAAACTACATCGAAGGAGCATCCCCACCTTCGAGGGAAGTTTCCCCTCCTGGAACCACTTTTCCCTCAGGGGCAGCATCTCCTCCCAAAATAGTTTCTCCCTCGGCGGAGGCCTCTCCATCAGGAATGGTCTCTTCTTTGGACGCGTCTTCATTTCTGGACCCGCCTTGGCTGCCTTCGACATCGTCATCATCATCGGAGGAGATGAGGAATCGGGCATCAGCTTCATCCACTTTTGCTTGGGCTATCTCCTCATAAAGATAGAAGCCCATTGTGTGAACCTCCTCGAGAGTCTCCCTCCGATATCGGCACCTGGCATAGTTGTTGCTTCGCTTTTCCCGAGCAACAACCTCTCTCAGCTCTGTTTGAGCAGCTTCGGTATCCCTCAAGTATACGAAAACAGTTTTATCAGTCGTGATCTGGATCGTCTTGGCCTCATCCCTGGCTTCAGCAATTTTGTCTTTGGCCTTTGAAAGATTAGCCTCGAGTTCAACAATTTGTTCGGCCTGGGCCGAACTACTCTCTTTGGCATTCCGAAGCTGACTCTCGACAGCAACTAGTTTCGTCAATGCAACTTCCTTCGCCACAACTAAGAGGTCCATATTTTCTTTCCATTGGTTGCAATCGACATTGACCTGACCAACCTCACCTTGAAGCTTCTCCAACATCTCCACCCTCTGCTTCAGCTGAGACATCGAAGTAGTAGCTTCCTTAGTTGGGTGGGGAAGGCCATGCTTTTTCAAAATCTTAGTTACCTGCTTCTCCAGTTCGTCCTCGTATTCTCGAGCCTTGTTCAACTCCGCCCAAATGTCTTTAAGCTACTCCTCATTTTTATCACAAAAGAGCCGCAGGGCCTTCTCTTCACCCAAGTATTTGTTCAGCTCAGCCTCACATTGGCTCAACTCGGCCTTGAACTTGGTAAAAGCCTACAAAGAAAAGGAATAATCAGTCAAAGTACAGAAGGAAATTTCAACATTGAGGGAATGGAAGCATTAAGAATTGAGGCTTACCTTAGATAAGAGACGTTGGAACTCTTCGAAGGTTGAGGACGCATCGATAAGATTGGCATAATCGACCCCAGGGAAACAACCTTAGAAAGGATCGTCCTCACTAGGGATCTGCATAACTCAGGCATTTTCAGGGCCTGAGCATCCCTTATGGCCTCCTTGGAGTAGGCCGGTAATGACGAAGAATAACCCATTGTCAAGGTCCCCGGCAGGTCGTCCGAGGCGCTCTATTCGGCCATGGGTATCTCGGAACTTGCTTTCTTTGTGGTACTCATCGGAGGCTGCAGAACAATTATAACCTCGGGTGATTTAGGAGCCTTGTCCTTTTCTTTCTTCGAGGTCTCTTTGCCTCGGGATGAGATCTCTGGCTCGGAGGTGTTACACCCAATGTTTCGTACGTGAGAGTACGTCGTAAGTCAATTGATGTAAGCTCTGAAATAAGATTATATTTGAAAGAACATAAAGTAAGTTAATCATGTTACCTTGGATGTTACAAATATTTAATATCATGAATAGTGAGTACCAAGAGGGTCGGAAAGCTTAGAAGCTAACCCAGTTGAAGAAAATAAGTTTCGACGAAAGTAGACGAGTTTGGAATGTTATAACATGTACTTTATGGAGAGACTATGGTTCATTACATGATAAGGAGGTTATTCTATAAGTTATGTTTTTCGTATGATAGTCGTGTGCTACGTTTTTAAGTCAAGCAAGTTGTGGAACAAAAGTTGGCAAAGGTCTTCACAAATTGCATTCAAAATGTGCTGAAACTTAGGTAAAATGTAACTGAAATTTTTTCCCAATATTCTTGGAATTATTGTATGAAATACCAACCGAATTTAAGATTATGAGTCTAGTTTCCAACTCATTAAATCGTTCATCATTACGACATAGGAGTAGAGAGATATTTGCAGTTTCGCGAGACTGCGCAAACATCATAAGTGACAAGTAGGTATGTCACTATAGCTTTTTGAGAAATACATTTAGTGTGTTATATGAGGTATTATTGGGATATATTATATAACCAATTTAAGGTCTTGGAATGTAGTTTCCAACTCTCTTAATCGTTTGTTCATACGACATCCGGATAAAAAGATATAAGTGTCGGAAGATGGGCCAATGCTAGGGTGCCAAGATAGCACCTCTTTGACTTTTCCAAAGTTGATATATATATATGTCTTAGGTCGGATTTCTCTTCATATTTCAGTATAACACGATCAGAGAACACCCATAAACATAGTTTTAAACTCTCTTCTAGTGTTTCAAAGAAGATTATCATCCCGGGCATGAAATCGAGAAGCAATAACATCAAAACGATCCCTACAACGTAAGTGTCGTTATATCGCATATCTTTTTTCTTTGTAGTTAGAATTTTGGAAGGTACTTTAAAGTTAAGAAACGTCTAATATCTGTATTTAAGTGTTTAAATATCAATGAAGGATGATAAATGTGTTTCCTAATAGTTAGAACTCACAGGACGGTGATTGGAAGCCGTGAGTTCGAGTTATTTGACTTGTAGCCGACATTTTTGTGGACTCTTTTGTGTTGCTGTTTGGATGCGTATTTTACTACTGTTATGTGGAGTTTTGTAGGAGGAAGGGTGTGGAGAAAAACCATATAGATGTAGGGTGGTGGGCTGGTCATTCATCGTAACATTTCTGGGTCGTTTGACACTATTACGGTGGTCGTTTTGTGTATGAAGAGATTGCACTGTGTTGGGCTGTTTTGTAGTATTTTGTGGTGTATATAAGGCTGGAAAATAATGTATATATATTTTTGTTGTTGTTGTGTTCTTGTTTTTTTGGTGTTATCTTGAATTTGGAGAAAGTAAGGATAATAGGGGAGATGCTGCCCGTTTTTATACAAAATAAGCTTGTCGTTCGTTGTGCGATAGTTGTACCTTTAGTAACTTAATGATAGTATTATTATCGTTGTTTTAGATTAAGGTGAGAAAAGGCGAGTTCAACTTGGTGAGTTAAAAGATTATGATAAGGTATGTTAAGGCTCTTCCTTCATTCTTTTGGCATGATCTAAAGTGAAACGAACGTAAACGATACACTATTTCATAATGAATCTACTCCTAGAAACTAAGGTGGTCCATGTTGTTATTTCCTTACAAAGTTATTATAAAAAAAAGTATGTATGATCCTTGAGTCCTAGTGAAGCTCATATTCATGGTAGATGTCCATAATGTTAATAGAAGGTGCAAGTACCTTACGTCACTCTGAAAGGTTTAGAGCGTGATTCCATGAGTCCAGCATGCATTATATATAGTGTATATTTTACTCTACCGAGCCGCGCTATAGTCGGCCGGGTATGGAACCTATTCTGCAACCACTGATCAGTTGGGTTTACCGAGCTCCACGTGGCCGGGTACGATTCTACCGAGCCTTATGATGGTCGAGTATGTTTTTACCGAGTCCTCTTTGAGGCCGGGTACGATATGATGATGATGCCCATAGAGGTTAATGTTTTTAAAAGATTATGTATATATATGTATCACGCATTTCATGTCACTATCTCTTAGAGGCACTATGATGCTACAGGTTATATCTCCTACATCGTTTTACATTACTATTCTTAGTTATGTTATTCTGCCTTACATACTCAGTACTTTATTTGTACTGACGTCCCTTTTGCTTGGGGATGCTGCGTTTCATGCCCGCAGGTCCCGATAGACAGGTTGACAGTCCTCCTAGTAGGCTATTGGCTCAGCAGAAGGTGTTGTTGCACTCCACTTGCTCCGAAGTTGCCTATTTGGTCTATATGATTGGGACATGAATTGATTGGTATGACGGGGCTCTGTCCCGACCTTTATATTGTTTATGTACTCTTAGAGGCTTGTAGACAAATATCAGGTAAATGGATACTTGTATGGCCTTGTCGGCCTATGTTTTGAGTTTACAAATGATCATGTCAGCCTTATAGGCGCGTAGGTCATATGTATAACTTTCTATATCATGTTAGGTCGTCCTATGTCTAGCATTCTTTTATGTATTATTTCGATTATGTCATGATGACCATTTTGGCACATTTATTCATGATTTTATGATAAGAAAGATATGTTATATTGGTACTCGGCTGAGTAAGGTACCGAGTGCCCGTCGCGGCCCATAGGTTGGGTCGTGACAAAAGTGGTATTAGAGCAGTTCTGTCCTAGGGATGTCAACAAGCCGTGTCTAGTAGAGTCTTGTTTATGGGTGTGTTGTGCACCACACTTATAAGCAGGAGGCTACAAGGCATTTAGGATTGTCACTCTTTGTTATTACTCTAGATCGTGTGGTAGAGCTCAGTCGTAAGAACTAAATTTCCTAAATTCTATCTTATTCATAATACGACGATGCCTACATCTAGAAAGACGGTTGGTAAGAGGTTGCATGTGGCTGTGAAAGAGTTGAGTCAGAGGAACTCGACTTTGCACGATGCTTATGATGAGTAAATATATGGTCTTCAGTAGATCATGTGTGTACTAAGACGGGTAAGCCTTTTGATAAGGAGCCCTAAGGCAAAGAATATCTATTCACCCCTATGGTGAAAGGAAATGAGAGATTCAGAAGATAGATACAAGTTTCAAAAAGTAAAAGAAATAAGATGAAGAAGGGTATGAGGCGCCCAATTAATGAAGATTGTCCGTATTTACGATTCAAGCAGAGAAATACAAACATTTTGAATCACCTACAATTGTAACAGAGGTATGTACAATTGGCCACACCCGCCTCAGTTATGCTCCATAGAAGCCAACAGATACCGTTAAGAGAAGGACAGGATATCTGGATCAATTTAGGGTTAAAGTAACCCAAAAATGGTGGATGATTATTATCATTAGCTAACATTTCCAATGGATAGTGCAAACGTGGTAATAGATCTCCTTGCGCGACATCCAGATGGTGCACTGTAACGACCCGGTTGGTCATTTTGAGAGTTAGTGCCCGGATCCCCTAATAACTATTTTCCCCATGTCCATTTCTTCTTTTCGGACTTGACGGAATTTTGAGTGGTGAAATTCAGAGAGTTTTTGGACACATAGTCCTTATATGTGAGTTTAGGCTTTAGAAAATGGGTTATAGTTGGGACTGTATGAAGACGGATCCAGAATGGAATTCTATCGACTCTGTTAGCTCCGTTGGGTGATTTCGGGGTTAGAAGCGTGTTTGGAATATATTTTCGAGGTCTGTAGTATATTTAGGCTTGAATTGGCAAAAGTTGGAGTTTCGACGATTTTGGCCGATAGGTGAAATTTTGATATCAGATTCGGAATGGAATTCCGGAAGTGACATCAGGTCTGTAGTGTCATTTATGACCTGTGTGTAAAATTTGAGGTCATTCGAATGATTTTTGGGGTGTTTCGGCATCGGATGTGAATTTTGGAAATTTCATAAGTTCTTAGACTTGAATCCATGCATAATTGATGATTTTGATGTTATGATATGTGTTTTGAAGGCTCGACTAAGTTTGAATGAAGTATTAGGACTGGTTGGTAAGTTTGGTTGAGGTCACGGGGGTCACGGGGATGTTTCGGATGCTCAACGGGTGATTTTGGAACTTGAAACACAGCTGAACCATTGTTGGTTCTGGTGTCTCGCTCCTGCGATGGATTTTCCGCATGTGCGGACACGCAGGTGCGGAGGAGGGCTCGTAGGTCCGTAAAGTGGTTAGGGCTTCCGGGCTCGTAGGTGCGGACGGGGTTCCGCAGGTGCGGCCCAGCAGCCGCAGGTGCGACCCTAGGTGTGTTAAGTGACTTCCGCACCTGCGAGAGAATTTCCGCAGGTGCGGTCCCATAGTCGCAGGTGTGGAATCCTTGGACTGTTATACAAAAAATCCAAGGGTTTGAAATGTATATCTCCTAAAACGATTTAGAGCTCGGGTTTTGGCGATTTTCAGTGGATTTTAAGGAGGAGCTTCTTAGGTAACGTTTTCTAACCTTAATTCACTTGTATATCATTAACCTCTAGAAATTTCCTCAATATAATAAGAGAATTTGGGTGAAAAATCATGAAAATGGGATGAAGATTCCCCAAGCAGAAATCTGAGGATTTAGGGGGGATTTAGACGTCGGATTTTGATGATTCTTGTTCGAGTGAGTTCGTCAGTGAATGAGTGTTCGGAATTTGTAATTTTTATCCGTTTCCGAGACGTGGGCCCGGGGATTGTTTGGGCAATTTTCCAAATTTCACGTATTAGCTTCGAACTTATTAGCTATTTTGGTTCCTTGAGTTGATATTTACTTTATGCAATCGAATTGAATAGATTTGGGCCACCCAGAGTCGGATACTCGTGGCAAGAGCGTGGTATTGAGTTGATTAGTGCAGTCGAGGTAAGTGGCTTGCCTAACTCTGTGTTGGGGACTTCCCCTTAGGTTGTTTGATACTGTTTTTGTTGCTTGGGCGTCGTATACGTGAGGTGACGAGTACGTATACGGGCCATTATTGCTAAAACCCCATTTTTCTTCCATGACATAACATTTTCATTCCTATTTCACCATTTCTTGCACTAATTGAGTAGTTTAGCTTAGGGAGAAACATGTCTACCTGTTTACTTGAGCTTTCCCTTAGTTGTCACTATGTGCACCATGTTTAGGTAGTTTATTCTGTATTATTGCCTGCTATTTTTCCCTGAACTGTTAGATAGACTACATCTGGTATTCATTCGCATTGCATATTTAAATTGGGACTACGAACGAGATTCCGAGAGCTTTCCCCCTGTACTGCATCGCATATTTAAATTGGGACTACGGACTAGATTCCGGGAGCTTTCCCCCTGTACTGCATTGCATATTTAAATTGGGACTACGGACTAGATTCCGGGAGCTTTTCCCCTGTACTGCATTGCATATTTTCTATTGTGAGATATGATGTGCTGAGCCGAGGGCTTCCTTTTTACTATTTCTTTCAGCTTACCATTTCTACTGCTTTTGCCTTAGTTTGCTATATTTCTCTGTACAAATTTTAAACCGTTTCACTATAAAAATCCAGTCGATCCTTAACCTGACCTCGTCACTACTTGACTGGTGTAAGGCTTGGCACTTACTGGGTACCAATTGTGGAGGAATCATGCCCTTTCATGCGTATGTTTTCCATGTGCAGATCCAGGTACCAACACCCTGTATCGTGGTTAGGAGTATCACTAGCAGCTGCTAGGAGACCGCGAGGTAATTCTGCCGCATCCGCAGAATCCCACGAGTCCCCTTCTATCTAGCATAGGCATAGATGACTTATGTATTTATGTTTTTTTTATAGAGCTACATTTAGTACAGAGCTTGTGACTATCGTGACATTCCGGGTTTTGGGAAGTAAAATTGTTTGTGAGCCGAGTGGCTGATTTAAATGCCTTCTCCTCCTTTTCTATTTCAGTTATTATATTGCTTTTATTTCCCTGCAAGTTTTAGGCTTACCTAGTCGTAGAGACTAGGTGCCGTCACGAGACCGTTCGGAGGGTAATTCGGGTCATGACATGCACTTTATAATAGAACAGTTAGATATGAATACTAGAATGTTGATAAATTTCAGAAGATAGGCAGTGGAATCCTAGAAGGGATAAATATTCACCTTAGTGTGACTCCTGCCCCTAGAAAAAAAAAAGAATGTTAGGCGTTTCAAAGACCTAGTGAGATGAAGCGGGGGGGAGCTAAAAGTTAAGGAACGTTTTGTTAGAGTTTTCAGAATAAAGTGATAGACATAAATGTTAGCATGGAAAAGAGAAGAGAGTTAATAAAGCATTATGAGTAAGATGTGATACGTGGATGACAACGATAGGAAAAAAATGACAGTATTACCGAATCTATAGTCAAGGGGAGGAAACGACGAGAGGTAACATGCCTTGAGGCAACAAAATAGAATAGGTCATAAAGTCGCATCCTCATTTCGAGAAATAAGTTCGTGACTCTAACGTGATTGCCAAAGGGAAACGTTAGACCCCAGAGTAATAGAAATCGGTATGGGCTGGCGAAGATGATAAACTAAACATGAATTAAGGACTGAGCGATTTGATAATGGTTGGCATCATGAGAATTTAGATTATGTGCCGGCAATAATAGAATGGACAATGGAAGAATATTAATGAGAAATTCAGAGAATGGTATTTCAGGAAGACGCTTCCCTAAAGTTAAAGTTAATCTTAAGGGATTGTATGGGCCAGTTACACTAAGTGTCACCCTCGCGGGTAAGGAATTTTATTATCCTTGGTACATAAGGGTTAACGCAAGGCGAGCGATCTCAATGAAGATGTGAAAAGATGCCAAAGATGATGTGGTAACTATGGATTAAAAAGGAAGAATGCGGTAAAAAGGAGAAAGGAATGAGATTGCATTTGTTCCGATCCTACAGATATAATATAACTCCAGAACATTATGCAAGCATGACGCTGGATAGAATCAATAAGGGTTTTGCACTCGAAGATATTGATAAATAAGTGGAAATGAACACTTGATACATAAGGATCACGTACGAGAGGTAAGTTAAGACCAAGGACATAACCCAAAAGAGGTAACACATAATATAAATATGAGAATGGACCAACGGTTAGTCTATAGTTGATTCAGGAAGAGACTAGTTATAGCTAAACAAGAGTTCATAGATAAATCAATAGATCGTGCATGATAAACGTAGTGAAACCCAACATAGGGAAATCAATCTCGCAAATATGATGCCATCGCGATCCTTGTGTAATATTAAGATAGGAGTTTGGGTATTTAAAGGTACCGTATAAGTGTTTCGGAAATAATAGAAAGTGCCACTAGGGAGATAGTCAAATTTAACTTCAGAAGCAACCTTACGAGCACAAGGGTGCAGAGGTAAGTAACTAAGGATAATTATAGGCGAGTAAGAACATCAGAAATACCATGGAGTATACAATGTAGTAAGCTCGAAGCTTTACAAGAGTTAGAGGGTCTTCCCTAAGCACTAGAACAAAAGACTAGCTGAAGAAATAATGAAGAAGGTTTCAACCTAAGCATAGTATTGAATAAGAAATGGTCTTATAACAACTGTCTCACTACAATACTGTATACACTCCATAAGTAAATGGCACATATCGTGGATAATGAAAATAAAATCAAAAGCTGATATGTGAGATCGTATGAGTTACGGGGAACTCTAGTATTTGTGGGCACTAAGATAAGCCAAGTATCCATGCAGCAAGTGGCAGAACGACCAAGAAAAGTAATTGCTTACATTTAAAGACAATAGAGAAGGCACGAAAGGAAATCTATGGTGCTACCAAGTTAAAGAAAGGTTGCAAGTTGTATATACAGATATGTGTAGGTCGCAAGGTAAAGTATCGTAGAGTGATAAGGTTTTTGGTAGATAGGAGTAAGGATAACAAAAGGTGAGTGAAAAGGTAACGATAATAGGTAAGTCCTCATGATTAAACCCATCACTGATGGTTTCCATAAGTTGTAGGAAGCTCGATACATCCTGAATGAACTCAGAGGAGTTTAAGACTAGGAGAAATTAGAAGAGATGAAATGGTGCCCTCGTAGTAGAATAAGGGTGTAAGTTTGGTAGATAAGAGGATGACGTTTAGGCCTTTTATAGAGTAATGCTTTAAAGAAAAAGGGATTTCATGGATGAAACGGGATTAGAATACCCCCCCCCCCCCCCCCNGGAAAATCACTTCAGATGTTTCCCGATGAGACGTGAGCCCTAGTGACAATGTATTACATGAGAGGATTCAAGTTATCAGTAGTAGATTATGGATCAACATTAAGGTAAATCAACAATTGATGGATAAAAGTTCCAAAGTATGAGATGAGATTAGGTTGTCATTCTTAAGATGAACGGTAATAAGGAAGCATTAAATGGCTTAGATTTATACATATAGGATAAGCGGTGAGAGAGTAACCTGGAGTTGGGTGGCAAGCCTCCATAATAATAAACCGAAGTAAGAGTTATGGTACAGTATGACCTACCTAGTTTTGGTAAAGCCATAAGCATAGATAAATAAGGCTATGAAACAAGATATAGCAATAGTCGTAGGTTCAACAAAGTACAAAGCAAAGAACTTTAGTACACCTATAGATGCCCAGAGGGATAGCTTGTCATAGTACTATATATGTTCATAAAGTGAAGCCTAGAGATTTGTTAAAAGCTAACGGAAAAAAGAGATAAGAGTCGCATTGGTGCACATTCAAGGTTAGAATCATACAGTTTGCATGAAAGAAGGTAGAAACAGTTACGATATTTGAAGAATTTCAACCACAAGTCGTGGTGTGAGAAAGAGGCCTAAAGGGGGAAATGCCATAGCCTTTGGATTTATTCACCGAACAACTCCCTAGATGGAAAAGACAATATTAAAGTATTCATAAGAGTTATGGCTTAAGAGACGGATAAGTGCATTAGTCAACATTCGAGGACGAATGTTCCAAAGGGGAGAATGATGTTACACCCCATGTTTTCGTACGTGAGAGTACGTCGTAAGTCAATTAATGTACGCTAAAAAATAAGATTATATTTGGAAGAACTTAAAGTAAGCTAATCATGTTACCTTATAGGTTACAAATATTTAAGATCATGAATAATGAGTACCAAGAGGATTGGAAAGCTTAGAAGCTAACCCAATTGAAGAAAATAAGTTTCGTAGAAAGTAGACGAGTTTGGAATGTTATAACCTGTACTTTAGGGAGAGACTATGGTTCATTACATGATAAGGAGGTTATTCTATGAGTTATGTTTGTCTTATGATAGTCGTTTGCTATGTTTTGAAGTAAAGCAAGTTGTGGAACAAAAGTTGGCAAAGGTCTTCACAAATTGCATTCAAAATGTGCTGAAAATTAGGTCAAATGTAACTAACCTTTTCTACCAATATTCTTGGAATTATTGAATTATATACCAACCTAATTTAAGATCTATGAGTCTAATTTCCAACTCATTAAATCGTTCATCATTACGACATAGGAGTAGAGAGATATTTGCAGTTTCGCGAGACTGCGCAAACATCATAAGTGACAAGTAGGTGTGTCACTATAGCTTTTTGAGAAATACATTTAGTGTGTTATATGAGGTCTAGACATATTATATACCAAATTGAAGTTCTTTGAATTTAGTTTCCAACGCCCTTAACCGTTTGTTCATACGACATCCGTATAAAACGATATAAGCGTCGGAAGATGGGTCAATGCTAGGGTGCCAAGCTAGCACCTCTTTGACTTTTCCAAAGTTGATATATATATATATATATATATATATATATATCAACTTTGGAAAAGTCAAAGAGGTGCTAGCTTGGCACCCTAGCATTGACCCATCTTCCGACGCTTATATCGTTTTATACGGATGTCGTATGAACAAACGGTTAAGGGCGTTGGAAACTAAATTCAAAGAACTTCAATTTGGTATATAATATGTCTAGACCTCATATAACNTAGGTCGGCTTTCTCTTCATATTTTAGTATAACACGACCAGAGAACACCCATAAACATATTTTTAAGCTCTCTTCTAGGGTTTCAAAGAAGATTATCATCCCGGGCATGAAATCGAGAAGCAATAACATCAAAACGATCCCTACAACGTAAGTGTCATTATATCACATCTCTTTTTTCTTTGTAGTTAGAGTTTTGGAAGGTACTTCATAGTTAATAAACGTCTAATATATTTATTTAAGTGTTTAAATATCAATTAAGGTTGATAAATGTGTTTCCTAATAGTTATAACTCACGGGACGGTGATCGGAAGCCGTGAGTTCGAGTTATTTGACTTGTAGCGGACTGTTTTGTGGACTCTTTTGTGTTGCTGTTTGGTTGCGTATTTTACTACTGTTATGTCAAGTTTTGGAGGACGAAGGGTGTGGATAAAAACCATATAGATGTAGGGTGGTGGTCTGGTCGTTCGTCGTAAAATTTCTGAGTCGTCTGACACTATTACGGTGGTCGTTTTGTGTATGAAGAGATTGCGCTGTGTTGGGCTATTTTGTAGTATTTTGTGGTGTATATAAGGCTGGAAAATAATGTATATATATTGTTGTTGTTGTTGTGTTCTTGTTTTTTTGGTGTTATCTTGAATTTGGAGGAAGTAAGGATAATAGGGGAGATGCTGCCCGTTTTTATACAAAATAAGCTTGTCATTCGTTGTGCGATAGTTGTACCTTTCATAACTTAATGATAGTATTATTATAGTTGTTGTAGATTAAGGTGAGAAGAGGCGAGTTCAACTTGGTGAGTGTAAAGATTGTGATAAGGTATTTTAAGGCTCTTCCTTCATTCTTTTGGCATGATCTAAAGTGAAACGAACGTAAACGATACACTATTTCATAATGAATCTACTCCTAGCAACTAAGGCGGTCCATGTTGTTCTTTCCTTACAAAGTTATTCTAAAACAAAGTATGTATGATCCTTGAGTCCTAGTGAAGTTCATATTCATGGTATGATTTCCATAATATTAATAGAAGGTGCAACTACCTTACGTCACTCTGAAAGGTTTAGAGCGTGATTCCATGAGTCCAGCATGCATTACATATAGTGTCTATTTTACTCTACCGATCTGCGCTATAGTCGGTCGGGTATGGAACCTATTGTGCAACCACTGATCGGTTGGGTTTACCGAGCTCCACGTGGCCGGGTACGATTCTACTGAGCCTTATGATGGTCGGGTATGTTATTACCGAGTCCTCTTTGAGGCCGGGTACGATATGATGATGATGAATCCCACAGAGGCTAATGTTTTTAAAAGATTATGTATATATATTTATCACGCATTTCATGTCACTATCTCTCAGAGGCACTCAGAAGCTACAGGTTGTATCTCCTACATCTCTTTACATTACTGTTCTAAGCTATGCTATTCTGCCTTACATACTCAGTACTTTATTCGTACTGACGTCCCTTTTGCTTGGGGGCGGCAGTACGAATAAAGTACTGACGTCCCTTTTGCTTGGGGACGCTGCGTTTCATGCCCGTCGGTCCCAATAGACAGGTTGACAGTCCTCCTAGTAGGCTATTGGCTCAGTGGAAGGTGTTGTTGTACTCCACTTGCTCCGGAGTTGCCTATTTGGTCAGTATAATTGGGACATGCATTGAATTGTATGGCGGGGCCCTGTCCCGACCTTTATATTGTTTATGTACTCTTAGAGGCTTATAGACAAATATCAGGTATATGGATACTTGTATGGCCTTGTCGGCCTATGTTTTGAGTTTACAAATGATCATGTCAGCCTTATAGGCGCGTAGGTCACATGTATAACTTTCTATATCATGTTAGGTCGTCCTATGTCTAGCATTCTTTTATGTATTATTTCGATTATGTCATGATGACCATTTTGGCACATTTATTCATGATATTATGATAAGAAAGATATGTTATGTAGGTACTCGGCTGAGTAAGGTACCGGGTGCCTGTCGCGGCCCATAGGTTGGGTCGTGACAGAAGGGCTTAGCGGCCTCGGTCGATTTCCTGGTTTGGGTCACCAGAGATGAATCTTCGACCTCATCAGTCTCATCATCCATGAACTGGTGGATTGAATCTATATCCACATTGATGATGACATTCTTCCTGTGTCTCCGAGCAGGCCCCACTTTATTTTGATGATCTTCGGGCTTAGAAGGCCTTTTTCTCTTATTGTCTTTCTTCGGTTTCGAGACCGGGGATTCGATCTTCTCCCCAAAAGGGGCCGGCCTCATTTCGGAGAAATCTCCAATGCCTATGTGAAAGCTAAGTGTTAGAAAAGAAATCACCCCCGATAAAGAAGAAAGTATCAGAGATCTTACCATGGTGTTTGGATTCCCACTTCCCCTTCGACAAGTCACGCCACTTGCATTTGTCATATGAGTAGGTGGAAGCTAGCTTCCGAACCCACTCCTCAAGACCGAGGACCGCATGGGGCATCCAAGGGACCGCTGCAAATAAAGGAAAGAACGTTATGCAAATAATAGCAAAAATGCAGAAAAGTGCTAAGGAAACGGGCTCCACTTACGGTCGATGTTCCACTTCTCGGGGAACGACATTTGCTCCTCGGGGATGACATCGGTGGTCCTCACTTGGATGAACCGGCCCATCTAGCCTCGATCTCTATCCTCATCGTTGCTGGCAAAAAAAGATTTGGTCGACCGGTGTTGGAGTTTGATTAGCCCTCGGAAGCGTTAAGGTCGGTATAAACGGATGAGGTGGCTGAGGGTGACTTGAGCCCCTCGGCCAGGCTGGTAAAGTATCGAAGCATTATCACTATCCGCCAGAAAGACGGGTGAATCTAGCCAAGGGTAACTTGGTACCTTTTGCAGAAGTCGATCACGATTGGATCGAGGAGACCCAACATGAAGGGGTAAGTATACAACACTTAAGAACCCCTCCACGCGGGTAGTAATGTCCTCCTCTCGGGTGGGGATGTGTACCACGACCCCTTCCCCCCAGCCACATTCCTTTCTCATGGCATCGGTGTGAGCCTTCATTATCGAAAAGATGTATCTTGAAGCGTGCTCACACCGACCGGGAACATCGGGCGGATTCTCGACGATGAAGTCTTTTTGTAGGGTACAGCCACCAGGAACGATCTCGCGAAGGCCGTCGGCCAGACGGGAGGAAGAAGAGGAAGTTCCCTCTTTTTAAGGAACAAATTTAGAAGTTTTGGCCATTGATTCTTGTTGGGAAAAACGGAAAGAAGTAAGTTTTGATAGCTTTTAGCGTCAATAAGGTGGAAGAACTAGTGGTGGAAGAAGAGAAGGTAGAGAGAAAAAAAGACTAGAGGAGTTGCAAATGGAAGCGAAAGTCTTTAATGAGGCAAATAACCAAGTATTTATAAGGAATCAGCAACCGTTCGGTGATGCTAATGGCCGACCAACACTGACGCACATTTAATATTTTGGGAAAGCGAACCGATGGGACATTTCGGTCACTTCAACGCTCGCGTCATGAGGATGATGTCACTATCAGGGACTTCAGAAATTCGAGATTCAAGTCGTTTCTTATCATTTTATTCTAAAAAACGCGGGGACTATCTGTATAAGGTCAAAATCAGGTGAGCCCGATTTCATATGTTCGAGAGGGCACCCCGAGGGCCGAGTTCAAACGGATCAAGCAACTTCTGAGGATTGGGTTCGAGACCAATGACGGAGAGCGGGTCTCAAGGACCAAAACACGCAATGCCGGAGGCCGAGTATAAGCTACCTCAAAATAATGCCGTTATGGGCTTGTACCATAATGGGCGGGAATCCCTCAATGGCACAAAGATCAAGACGTAAATCCTGGAACGGATTTATACGAATTCGTACAAATCCGTTAGACAGCTGTACCAATTAGATTTCATTCCAGAAATAGAAATGTACCTTATTTAGGACCTCTCCCCTATTATATAAAGGGAAGGTTGTTCATTTGTAAACATCATCAATCATTAACAAAGAATATACACTCTTACTTTTGTTCATCTCTCAGAATTGTCCTTTAGCCTTATTATACTCTATTTATTTTACTTTACTGTTCATTCGGGTCTATCTCGAGGTTACCTTGGCTCGAGGTCGAGGTCGAGGCTCGCTCATACATTGGTTTGGTTTAACTTGCTTATTTAATTCACACGCTTACCTTCTTGTTTATCAATTAGTATTGGACTAAATCACATATTTTTAAGACCTCATTATAAGTTTAATTGTTACTCAGATTTTAGGGTAAACAAAGCATGCAAGTTTAATATACTGATTTGCAGTGAGATACATTATTCTAGGTGTGATGACATTTTTTGAAGCTAATTGACATGTTTATGGTTTTTTTTTGGGTCGAGAGTAAAACACATTATTCAACCAAGTATAATGATGTATATTTACTAGTTTATTTTGACTCTAGAACCAGCTCCCCAAGTTCATCCGCTACCTATCTACCTCAAAAAATAGAAATCCAGTTTAGCACGTTACATCGAGATTAGGAAATTGACAAGTTTATGTCGTAGCTAACTAATTATACAATTTCAGGGGTTTTGTTAACAATGACTGTGTTGCATTATCATAAATAATGTGGCAAATTACACGAAAAAATAATGATGTTTTAGTTTAATGGTTGATTTTGATGCAATATCATAAATAATATGGCAAATAATGTTGATTCCATCGAGATAAGGACTCATGTTTAAATCCCACAAGAGTATAGGTGTGTACCAGTTGATTATATCCTTACAATATGTAAAACCGGCAAATTTTTATTGGTTAGTACTTAGTAGTGTCTATTAAAATATGATTAGAAAGAATACATTGAATAAAGCAATTTATTAGAAAAGTGGTGAACAAGATTACGCTAATTTTTGCTGCAAGTTTGTTATCAGCAAAGCTTCCTTAGTATATTTTCAGTTCTTAAAAAAGTTGAATTTCTCCCAAAGTTTTGACAACAAAGAAAAAGACTATTAAAAAAATTTGAAACTCTGAACAGATCAAACAATTTTGCCTGCCAAACACCAAACGAGGCAGTTGTAAGAAAAATGAGTGGATAATATTGACAAGGAACCAAACGGAAGCAAGAACAACTTATCGAAAAATATTGTGTCGTAGTAAGCTATTGCCTGGAAAGCGATTTCGGCCTGCTGGGTGCAAATCATTAAGACAGGTCGCTCCCCAAGGTTCCACTATACCTCCAAACATGTGCACTCGTAGCTGGAAGTTTGGAATTAATACAAAATAATTACCCAGAACTCGGTTGAAGAAGAAAGATTAAGGTGTTTTTATGTGTTTTTAGAAACTTCACAAATAGCTCCTAATATATAAGATGCTAGAGCTGCTACAAGAAGGAGATATTTGGACACTTTTCTGGTAAGCTCAAAAAATGAACAAATAAATTTTAGCAAAATCAGATTTGGATTAGGCCTCACGTATATCTCGCGCGCAGGGGAGGAGCAAATCGACGTTTTGCCTTCAAGGCCAATTTCTCATGTGCGTGTGATCACTCCATTTTACTAGCTCTTTACAAGCCCAACAAAGAGCAATTCAATATAAAGAGAAGGAAAAGACTTTCCACAACCAATGAGGGACACTTTGTCTTTCACAAAAGATAAAGAAGTAAAGAAAGAAAAGGAACCACAAAGAAATCTCTGATTTTGCATTATAAATAATACCAACAATCCCCCACTAATGCAAAGACAAAAATAGAATATGAATAATTCTGGGCAAAACAAGGAACGTGTACTTAAGTATCAATATTTTTCAATTCGAATTGACACGTAGTGAAATGAGGCAACAACTAACATCCACAAAGTGGAGTACTCTTGAACTGAATGGATATTGTTGAGAACCCCATAACACATATATATCATTATATTATGCAAACTCTGCGATACTAACAAAGTGTGTTTATGGTCATGCACATACCTTAGATCTCATGAGTGATCTTGTAAGACATCCCAAGTCTTTCATAAAAGGAGACCCCACCTTTACATTCACATAGGTGATTCCATCAAGTCTATCTACACATAAACCACCTTAAGGCTATGGAATCATTAAGAGCAAAATACGCTCAACCTTATAAAGTACTACCACACGTCATAAGGATAGAAAATATAGTGCATATTAAGGTCTCATATGGCTTTGTTAGATCACAAACGGGTATCCAACATACTTTCTCAACCCATGGGCTTTAGCCCCGTCCCCCTCGGCGTTTCAAGGATAACTCTCCTTGCCAAACCTTGGTTAAAGGATCCGTTAAATTCCTTTCGGATCTTAAATATTCCAAGAAAATAATACCATATTTCAACAATTATTTCACTACGCCATGTTCTTATGCGTATATGTCTTTTTTTTATTGTACATATTATTTTTGGCAATTCCAATTGCCGCCTGTGAGTCACAATTTAGAGAAACTGGTGAAGCTTGTCTTCCTCACAGAGGCACGTCTGCCAATACGTTTCTCAACCACTCGGCTTCATGCCCTGCCAACTCAAAAGCAATGAATTCAAACTTCGTAGTTGATCGTGCTATAAAAGTCTCTTTCACGACTTCCATGAAATAGCACCTGCACACAAAGTAAATACATAGCCACTAGCAGAGCTAACTTCATCATTGTCAGTAACCTAGTTTGCATCACAAAACCCTTCTAAAACAATAGAAAATTTATTAAAATGCAAGCACCAATCAATAGTACCTCTCAAATACCTTAGCAAACGATGATGAGCATTCCAGTGTTCACTACTACGGTTGTGAGTATATCTACTCAATCTACAAACAGCATAAGCAATATTAGGTCTTGTATAATTCATGAGAAATAATACACTGCCAATTATCTTAGCATATGCAGTTTGAGAAATACTGAATTCCTTATTCTTTCTCAAGTGTATGCTAGGATCATAAGGAGTTCTCACATGTGCTACATCAAAATAATTAAACCTTTTCAACATTTTCTCAATATAATGAGACTGAGATAATGAAAAACCTTTAGAAGTTCTTTTAATTTTTATCCCTAAAATCACATCTACTTCTCCAAGATCTTTCATTTCAAATTTAGAAGACAAAGAATTCTTAGTCCAGTTACAACATTCACATTAAGGCCAAATATTAACATGTCTTCCACACACAGACATATAAATACAATCTGATCCTATCATCTTGAAATAAACACAAGTATCAGATGCATTAACGACAAAATCATTACCCACTAATGTGCTATTAAACATTTCATACCATTACTTAGGTGCCTGCTTTAGATCATAGAGAGACTTTCTCAATTATCATACTTTATTCTCCTCGTTGGATCACAAATCCCTTAGGTTGAGACATATAGATCTCTTCCGGTGAATCGCCATTTAGGAAAGCCATTTTAACATCCATTTGATGTATCACTAAATTATGAATAGCAGCTAAAGCAACAAGAGTTCTAATAGTCGCTATCTTAGTCACAAGAGAATAAGAGTCAAAGTAATCAATGCCTTTCTTTTGGTTAAAACCCTAATAACAAGTCTAGACTTATATTTCTCAATTGTACCATCGGGTCTTAATTTCTTCTTAAATATCCACTTGCTACTTATGGGTTTACAACCTTTAGACAAATCAGAAAAGTCCCAAGTGTGATTAGAAACAATAGAATCTAATTCACTTTTAATGGCCTCTTTCCAAAAACTACCATCTATTGACCTCATAACTTCATCATAAGTATTAGGGTCTTCTTCTATTAAATAGATAGATACTAATTCATCACTCAAAATATCAAGATCAATATTTTCAGTCAAGAAAGTAGTGATAAAGTCAGGCCCAAAGCTAGCTTCAGTTCTATGCCTCTTACTCCTTCTAAGTTCATTTTCATGCTCATTAGCAGTAACACTAAAAGAAGCACAATATGAGAATTAACAGACATGGATGTAGAAGCATTATTAGGCACATTATTTTTCAAGCACAATATGAGAATTAACAGACATGGATGTAGAAGCATTATTAGGCACATTATTTTTTAATAGAAAAACATGCTCAAAAACTTATGCATCTCTAGATTCACAAATAGAACTATCATTCAAAGTAATCTATACGAATCGCTATTTTGAGCATAACCAATGAAAATAGCATCACAAGTCTTGGGTCCAATAGTTACTTGTTTAAAATCAGGTAGACCAACCTTTGCCAAACACCCTCACACATTCAAAATTTTCAAGTTAGGGGAAAACCATTTCCATAACTCATACGAGATTTTATATAACTTCTTATGAGGGACTTTATTAAGAACATCACATGAATATAAACCAGCTTCCCCCCACATATTATTAAATAAACCCGAACTCAAAAGCATAGAATTCATCATTTCCTTAATGGTTCTATTTTTTCATTCGGCTACACAATAATTTGGGGGATTATAGGGAGCAGTAACCTCATGTATAGTATCAATTTTCGCACAAAAGGCTTCTAAGATATTAATATTATATTCACCACTCATGTCAGACCTAAGTCTCTTGGTTTTCTTGTCTCATTGATTTTTTACTTCTGCCTTATATTTCAAAAACATGCTTTCAGCCTCATCTTTTGACTTAAGAAGATACACCTTAGTGTATCTAGAAAATTCATCTACAAAAGTGATGTAGTATTTCTTTCCACCCTTACTAACATTGTTCTTGAAATATGCTAAGTCTGAATGCACTAGTTCAAGCAATTCTGTCTTTCTACCAGTTACGATTTTCTACACAAACAGGACAATTAGAAAAATTACCAACATTAACTGCATGAATTAATTTCATTTTTCTAAGTCTTTTAAGAGAAGCAATATTAACATGACCTAGTCTACTATGCCACAAATTAATAGGCTCAGTAATATAAGCAGAATTGAAAGTACTAGCATTACTAGTAATTACTTGAGCGATGCTCGGTACAAATAAACCCCCATTAACCCTTCCCAAAAAAGTCTCACCCATGAGAAATAACATCTTTATCAGATTCAAAAACAAGTACGAAGGGAGGTGTAACGACCAGACCGGTCGTTTTGAGCATTCGTACTTCGCTCATTAGTTTACGGGCATGAGTAGCTCTGTATGATGTATTATGACTTATGTGAATTTTTTATTTTAGTTTTCAGGTTATTCATAATCGAATTGGAAGAACGGATTTCATTGTTGAAGTTTTAAATTGAGAAAGATGACCAAGTTTGACTTTTTGCGAATTTGACCTTGGAACAGAGTCTTGATGGTTCTGGTAGGTCCGGATGGTGATTTTATATGTGGGCGTATGCCCGTATTTGCATGTGAATATTTCTATAAGGTTTCGGCACAAATTGGTGAAAATTAGAAATTTAAAGGTTTGGAAAATTCAAAAGTTTATCCGAGAGTTGACTTTATGGATATCGGGATCGGGTTGTGGTTCTTGGAATTGGAATAGCTTCATTACATCAATTGGTACTTGTGTGTAAAATTTGGGTTCATTCCGGTTTGGTATGTTATGTTTCGGCACGAGTTGTGGAAGTTGAAAAGTTCAAAGTTCATCAAGTTCGGATTTAGGTGAGATTCATCGTTTCGATGTTGTTAGGTGTGATTGAGGCCTCGAGTAGGTCTGTGTTATGTTATGAGACTCGTTGGTATATTTGGACGGGGTCCCCAAGGGCTCGGGGGAGTTTCGGACGATGTTCGGAGCATTTTGGAAATTTTGGCTAAGGGTTGTTTTTTAGCACTCCATGGTGTGATAGCACCTGCGAAATATTTGGCACAGGTGCGACATCGCACAAGTGAGGCAGTGGCCGCATAAGTGTCATGGAAGGAACAGGGCAGTGTCATAGGTGCGAGGGTATTTTTCGCACCAGCGTGATCGCAAAAGCGGATTTTTGCCGCAGGTGCGGGGGTTGTTGGGAAAGGCCATTTTCGTATAAGCAAAACATCTACCGTAGAACCAGTGGTCGCAGATGAGACCTCTTGTATGCAAATGCGGAATTTGCTGGGAAGAAGCTATAAAGTTGAGGTTTTGGTTCTTTTATCATATTTTGAGATGTGGGACTCAAATTGAGGCGATTTTTGGAGCAATTTTCATCACAAGGATTGGAGTAAGTATTGTACACTTGGTTTTAATCTTATTCTATGAATCTATATTCATTTTTGGCTATTGGTTGATGAATTTTAAAGGGAAATTGAGGGGTTTTAGCCTAAAGTTTCATAATGTGAATTTTTGAGCTTTGAACATCGATTTGGAGTCGGATTTGAGTGAAACTAGTATGGTTTGACTCGTAACTGAATGAGTTGTCGGATTTTGTAAATTTTGTCGTATTCCGAGGTGCGGGCCTATGTTGGCCTTTTTGGCTGATTTTGGGCTTTTGATTAAAGATTCAACATTTTACTATTGAGATTAGTTCCCTTAGCATTGTTTGATGTGTTTGAGTTGTTTTTGGTTAGTTTCGAGCCATCCGAAGGTCGGAACGTGCGAGATGGAATTTTGAAGCATCGCTTGGCTTGCTCGGTATTGGAATTGGCTCGTTCAAAGTAAGTAACACTTCTAAACTTGGTGTTGAGAGTATGAAACCTCGAATTACGTTTATGTTATTGGTGTTGAGGTGACGCACATACTAGGTGACAAGCATATGGGCATGCACTGTGTAAATTGTAATTCCGATTTTTTTGTGGTACTGTGTAGTTACCTAATCTTACCTATAACCATGAAACTTCTGCATTCTTGATCTACTGAGTTGTGATCTATGTTCGAAATCATATTTAGGTTACATGAATATTCTGTTGGGACCCATTGAGGTCGTTACTGTTGTTGGGTTATTTTCTTACATTGCTATTTCATACTCAGTCATGTTCATTCATTTCATATCATATCTTAGTCTCTGTTGCTACATATTGACACATCATATCATCATTTTTGGGCTAGTTTCATGGCATTGTGAGCCCCAGAGACTGGAGAGATTGATGATTGAGTGAGGCCGAGGTCCTGATTGTGATAATAATGATACTATGGCATGTGAGTTGTCCATACGAATCTTGATATTGATACTATAGCACGTGAGTTATTCGTGTAGCACGTGAGTTGTTCGTGTGGTTTATAGCGCTCGGGCTGAAAGAGCCACTCCGGAGTCTGCACACACACCTAGTGAGCGCGGTTGATTTATATTGAGGGGCGGATCTTCCATGGACATGGATCTTGTCCGAAGCATTTATACCTGAGGATGGACCTTCCCTACGGGCTGGATTGGCTATACTCAGTACTGGGTGACTGAAGGTTAGTTGATGTATATATTCCGAGATGGATCTTCCCTCGATCGGATTAGCCATATACATTATTGAGTGATTGAGCATGATGAGTGAAAAGTGTGAGACAATGAGATTGAGTCCTCTGAGAGTATGAGTACATGAGTTCATCTCTGAGATATATTGCATTGACATGCACACATGACATACATGCATAGAGATGTATTTTCCACATATTGTATGGTATCACGCCATTCATGACTTCTCACATATATTGACATATGGGCATAGTGATGTATTTTACGCTGGCTATCTGGAAAGAAAATGAAACACCTTATTTATTGTTGAAAGGATTTTAGAGAAAATTACCGTTTTCAAATTTTACTCATATTTTTGGCAACTTCGATAAACGACTTGGGTTTTTACTGATCTACTTGAAAGAGAGAACTATTTTCAGAAATCATGATTAAGTTGAGCATTTTAATCTCTGAGTTACTTCTTTATTACTTGCTTTACATTATTATGAACTGTTGTTGGGTATTGGTATTAGACCCGACCCTTGTTCTAGCTCGTCACTGCTTTCAACCTAAGGTTAGGTTTGTTACTTATTGAGTACATGGGGTCGGTTATACTCATACTACACTTCTGCACCTTGCGTGCAGATGTTGGTTGCGGTCGTTGTTGAGATCAACAAGAGCTGAATTTGACGATGTATCGGCGTTCCGGTCGTAGATGCCTCTTGTTCATGGTATTCATAACAATATGTTTATGTACATTTCGAACAGATGTTGTATTTATTTCATACCAGCTTTGTATATTCTAATCTTAGAAGCTCATGATTTGTACTACCATTCCTTGGGAAATGTATAGGATTTGGATATTTTCTTTTACTTAATTGTCTTATTAAATTTCATGGGAATTGGATAGTTGTTAATTGGCTTACCTAGCAGGTTGAGTTAGGTGCCATAATGACTAGTTGGATTTTGGGTCGTGACGGGAGGGTACATACATAACATTGTTCAAAGCTAAAGTTTTTCCAGACGTTAATTTAAGGAGAATTTTTCCTTTACCCATAACTCCAGCTGTAGTGGAGTTACCCATGTAGACACACTCGCCATCAGGAGATTCCTCAAAGTCGTGAAACAACTCCTTGTTGGCGCAAAGGTGCCTTGAAGCTCCTGTGTCCAATATCCGTCAGTATTGTTAGCCACCATGTTCGCCTCAATGATCGGAGAAGCAATGACATCACCACCCTCAATATGGTTAGCTTGGACCAGAGCTTTTCCTCCATTCTTTGAGCTTTGTCCTTGTCTCTGGTTGCACAAAAAATCCTGTGACCAATTTTGCCGCAGACATAGGAAGGTCCTTTCGACTTCTTGACACTTTTCTGGTAAGCTCAAAAAATGAGCAAATAAATTTTAGCAAAACTAGATTTGGATTAGGCCTCGCGTATATCTCGCGCGGGGGAGGGGGGGAGGGGAATCGATCCATTTTTCCTTCAGGACCAATTTCTCATGGGCGTGAGACCACTCCTTTTTACTAGCTCTTTACAATCCCAACAAAGAGCAATTTAATATAAAGAGAAGGAAAAGACTTTCCACAACCAATGAGAGACACCTTGTCTTTCACAAAAGACAAAGAAGTAAAGGGTGTGTTTGGAATAACGGAAAATATTTTCCGTGGAAAATATTTTCCTGGAAAATAAGTAGTTACCTTATTCATTTTCTGGTGATTGGTACGCAAATTAAGGAAAATAACTTCTCAAGAGTATTCATAAATAATTTAGATACAATAAACATGAAGCCATCAACTTTCGAACCAACAACCTTCCGAACCCACAAAGTTCATAAATTTTCGAATCGCTAAACTTTCGAAACCGCAAAATTTCGAACCCGTAAACTTCCAAACACATAAACCTCCGAACTCATAACTTTGGAACTTGTAAAATTTCAAACCTGTAAACCGAAAGATGAAAAAACTAAAATTGAACATATATAAAAAAAAATCGGGAGGGGGGGGGGTGGTGGGTGGGTTGTGCAGAAAAAAGAAAAAACAAAAAATTAAAAATATAAAAAAAAAAGTAAAAAATTGTACGGAGGCAGGGGGAGGTACAGGAAAACGAAAAAACAGAAATTTAAAATTAAACTTAAAAAAAAGTAAAACAAAATTTTTTTTGTTGGGTGGGGGTGGTAGTAAGGTGGGTGATGACGGAAATAAAAACTGAAATTTGAAAATAAAAAGTCGTTTTGGAGAGAGGGGGCGGGGTGGGATTAGGTGGTGTGGGTCTGGGGTGAGTTGGTGAGGGTGGGAAAGGTTGAGAAGGAGTTTTGGAAAATGTTTTTCCTTCTCTTGATAAGGAAAATATTTTTCTCCAATTGGAGGAAAATGAGTTCATAAGGAAAATATTTTCCAAAATATTTAAACCAACCAAACATCGAAAAATTGGAAAACATTTTTCAAAATTCCGAAAAATATTTTCCTTTATACCAAACACACCCAAAGAAGAAAAAGGGAGCACAAAGAAATCTTTGATTTTGCATTATAAAAATACTATCAAGAGCAGCCAGGTGAAGAACCATTGAACTTGAACTTGAACTTGAACACACCAATTTCAACTAAGGCTTAGCAAAATACCTTAAATTTGAAAAAAAAAATATTTGGCAAATTAAAGTGCTTTGGCTAAAAAGATATTTAGCCAAACAAGCTATAAGAAGACAAAGGCTAGACGAGACTGCGTGAACTTAACTTTTAAAAGAAAGAAAAACTTAATCTGTTATCATGCAAAGCAATATTTGGATTTTGGATTGAGAAACTGTATACGGTCAAAACTAGGAACAACCGATCTTGAGGATTCTACGGCATTGCGAATTTGGTCTCGATACTATCGAAGCACGGCCCGAGGATCAACTTCGAGGTGAATTCCTCGTGGATCGATATCGTGGTATCAATATACCACGAGAAAGACTGAAGATCGGAGCCCGTCGTAAGAAAGGCGCGGGACTTCCTAGAATATGTGGCCAAAGCTGACAAACACCTGCAAGAATAGTACAAGTCCGTACCGGACCATTAAATAGTTGTACCAGCTACTCTCTTTTGTAATAATTAAACATGTACCATGTTGGAACTTCCCCTCCTATATAAAGGGGACCCTCACCATTTCTTGCACACACAATATTCAATACAAGAACATTCTCTGCTCTCTAATTTAAACATTCTCCACTGTTGGTCCCTTTGATTTATTGCTTACATTTGTTGTGGTTCATTTATTGTTCTTCATTTATTATCCATCATTGATCACAAATAGCTGCCTTCGAGGCCCCTAGAACTGTTAGACCCCCCATCGATCATTCATTATCGACATCGTATCTCGACCTCGAGGCCCTACCTCGGCTAGCTCGAGACCCCGGCAGTCTGGTTTGCATATTTCCACCATCTTTTACTCTTATCTTATCTATCTAACTCACATTTAGCATTTATTGCTTAACAACCAGTATTAAAATAAATCACATATTTTTAGAACCACGAAATCAAATTTAATTGTCATTGTGAACACCCAATTTTTGCCCCGCATGGAAATTACTCCTAAAAATAATCAAAAATAACTTTTAATGAATTTTAGAAACTTTTCTTTATTTAGTTACATTTCATGCATGTTTAATATTTTAAAATCATAGAAAAATCATAAAAATTATCACATTTTTTCCTTTCATGTAATCTTAGGTTTAATTCGCATTTTTAGAAATTAATTACCCTTTAATTGATAGATCAATATATAAAAGTCATAAAATATATACATTAGCTTAATAAATTAGTTTATTTAATTAGTTAGAATGTTAATTAGGTCGTTTTGATAAAAAAAAATTAATTAGTAGTAAGATAACTACTTTTGAAATATAAAATTTGCCCTTATTTCAAATTGGCCTAATTTCAGGGCCCAAAATCCCAGGCCCAACCAAATTCCTCATATTTTAACCCTAATCCCCTCCTTTATATAATAGAGACCTAATTGAACACAAAAATGGAGACCTCTTAGATACCAAAAAACGGTGCCCCTAAACCTTATGTTCCTTCTTCTTCAAAAATCAGCTTCAAAACCCCTCCATAAACCAGCCCTTAAAACCATCTTGAATAAGTCTCAAAGCAGCACCAAAAACCAGAAAATGGCAGCCAACCTCCCTCATTTCCATCGCCGGCGAACTCGCCGGAAACAAGAGAGCAGCAGCCACCAAAACTGGCCAAACACTCCAGCAAAATACTCCTAAAATCGACACCAAAATCAGTTGTGAAATAGCTCAAAAACAGCAACTCCCAAAGTCAAGTTAGAGATCATCATCGAGGCCACCGTTCGATTCATTCGGGTTCAAGGTTCTTTGTCCCACGAAAGCCAGTCAGAAATCAAAGTTCCGTTGTTCGTTTAAGGTCCGGTTTTACCCCAGTGCCCATTTCTATATGTTCAGTTGTCTTGTCTTTTATTTTGTTTACTAATTACTGTAAACATGTTTATTTTAATGTGATGAACTGAAGACTGTATATGTTTCCTTTCCTTTTCGTTAGTTTGATATCTTAAAATTGGTAGGAGTAGCGATAAGATTAATTTAAATCATTTGTTCCATTTAATTTGTGAACAGTTCGTAGCATCCTTGTAGGTTGGGGGTAGTAATCATGTTAGGGTCCATGTTAACATAGTGTAGAAATATTAAAATGGGATGTGTGTTGGTTTAAGCCTGAAAAGGATTTGGGCCAAAAAGACTTCAGTCTGGCCCAAATGTCAATAAAGCTACAAATTAGCCCACCATTCTATAACAAGTTTATTTTACTTTTCTTCAAAAATTTATTCCATAACTCATGGACCTTTACAACAATCTCAAATTAGTTTATTTTAGGAAAATCATGAACATTGTAGTTTATTTTAAGCATGATTAATAATAAATTATCGTGGTTGTGGGTACGGCTCCCGTGGCATAGTCATGATACGTAATCTCATTCGGGCGTGCATTTCATGTGACCCGACCATAACTTCAAACAATAATTAAATAAACATGTTGTATATCGCGGGTGCATTTCATGTGGCGCGGTTTGCAACGTGTACCAAAACGACAAGTGTACGACATCGTGACTTGTTCAAAAAGTAATCCCATACATAATTAAAAGCGGTATAAAAGTGATAATGCACAAAAGGTTTTAAAACACGTAATTAGATAATTAGGTCAATTAATAATAGTTGAGCGACTCTGCTAGAACCACGGAATTCGGGAGTGCCTAACACCTTCTCTCGGGTTAACAGAATTCCTTACCCGGTCTTCTGGTTCGCAGACTTTTAACGGAGTCAAATTTCCTCTATTTGGGATTTAAAATAAATCGGTGACTTGGGACACCATAAGTTATCCCAAGTGGCGACTCTGAAACCAATAAAAAATCTCAAATTCGAATAATGTCACTTTAATTGGAAAAACTCCTTTATCCCACCCTTTCGGGAAAAAGGAGGTGTGACAGCTCTGGCGACTCTGCTGGGGATTGGAACCCAGAACTTATGGTTCAGGGTTCAAGAATTCGAGCTTATATAACTGTTATATTTTGGCTTCCATTATCTGATTTTACGTATTCAAACCTTATGTGCTAATTGCCGCATTCACCGCTTTGATATAATTTGGACTGCATATAAATTGTGTCGAAACCCTCCTTCTCTCTGAGTCTTCTAAATTATCTAGGAAGTGTGCACTTCTTGTGACTTCTTTTCTGTTAGAGTCATCCAGATTTTAGAACGAGGTACAGACAAGTTGCAAAGCCGGTGAAGCTTCTGTATTCCCGGTACGCTTCCCCGACCTCGGCTCGAGCTGTCCGCTCGGGTAAGCCTTGTCTAGAACAAAACCCCAGGATATAAACCTAGTATAACATAGCCTCATGCCGGATCCCTAGTAGGAATGATTATTTGCATCACGTGCATTTGACTTAGGGGACTCAACACAGGGGTTGGGTCCGTCTAGGACAAGTGAATCCGAAATAAAAGACCATCCTGATGCATCTTACCTACTATGTGTACATTATTTGTTTCGGTTTATTTGTTAACCGGCTAAAGAAAAAAAAATAGCATAAAAACCAAGAGTGAGGTAGGATAGAAAATTACTCGATTTTTGAAAACTCCGATATTTAAAAATGCCTCGAAACTCTGCCAAAAGTTTTGAAAAAAGAAAAAGAAAAAGATGGAAAATAAGTGAATGTTTTCAAAAAGTCATGTTTCCCCGGTTCCGTCAAAGCTGGCAGAACTACGCGGGTCTGATTCTCACCGGATGTGAGATACGTAGACAAACCTCATCGGTTCCGGCCCCTATTTTTAAAAAAAATACAAAAGTATTTTCCTTTAGTTCCTTCGTTAGAAGTCTTTTTTTAGAAAATCTCAAATCAAGTAATAAGAAATTCTTTTTAAAAACCCAAAAAATATTTTCTTCATAGAAATCTTTCATTAAAAGGAAAGAAGACAAATCAAATCAAATCCCAAAGAAAATATTTTCTACCTTTTTATTTTTCACAATTTTAAAAAAAAGATAATAAAAATAAATAAATATTTTCCTTTACTTCCTTCTATGGAAAGTCTTTCTTGAGACCCCAATTTTCAAAAATCCAAAAAAAATATATTTTCCTTTACTTCCTTCTTTAGAAAGTCTTTTTTCCCCAATTTTCAAAAATTCAAAAAAAAAGGTTTCCTTTAGTTCCTGCTTTAGAAGTCTTTCCTTAAAAATTCCAAATAAATAAAAATTAACCAAAAATATTTTCTTTCATTTTAGAAGTCTTTCATTTGAAAAATAAATCAAATCAAAATCCAAAAGGTATTTTCTACCTATTTTTTAGAAGTCTTTTCCCAAAAATTCAAAAATCAAAAAAATCAAAAATCCAAAAACAATGTCTTTCTTCTTTAGAAGTCTTTCATGTGGCGCGGTTTGCAACATGTACCAAAACGACAAGTGTATGACATCGTGACTTATTCAAAAAGTAATCCCATACATAATTAAAAGCGGTATAAAAGTGATAATGCACAAAAGTTTTTAAAACACGTAATTAATTAGATAATTAGGCCAATTAATAATAGTTGAGCGACCGTGCTAGAACCACGGAATTCGGGAGTGCCTAACACCTTCTCTCGGGTTAACAGAATTCCTTACCCGGTCTTCTGGAGTCTTTTAACGGAGTCAAATTTCCTCTATTTGGATTTAAAATAAACCGGTGACTTGGGACACCATAAATTATCCCAAGTGGCGACTCTGAAACCAATAAAAATCCCAAATTCGAATAATGTCACTTTAATTGGAAAAATCCATTATCCCACCCTTTCGGGAAAAAGGAGGTGTGACAGTCATTACCATTTTCAAGGTAAACAGTTTGGCGCCCACCACGAGGCTAAAAATAATAGTGATTGTTTTAGTGTTGTTTTACTGAAAATCACAAGTTATTCGTCACACTTTTTCTTGTCCAAGAACCTTTAATTTCAGGTCAAAATGTCTAACTCAGTAAATGCACACGAAAACAACGGCTCTGAGGACCATAGAGAGAATGGTGTAGTTGTTTCAGGCGTTGGTGTACCACTGCAAAACCCTGAGAACACACCAGAGACAATTCCCATGGACGTGGGCTCGCGCATCGCCCAACACGTCGATATAAACTCCCGCACTGACGGGGGTGCACGCCGAGAAAACGAACAGGAGGCTCAGAAAACTCCAGCTCGGGAGGAAAGAGAAGTCAACCTCCAAGTGATTTTTGAAATGCTATAGGCACAGTAGGTGGAAATTACTCAGCTGCAAGGCCACAAAAAAACTCCAAGTACAGCAGCATCAGAAACGGCTCTTCGAGTCGAACAGACACCGGGGAGGCCGAGCAACAACAGGTCGGCAGCCGACTCCGCAGTTATGAAAATGCTCTAGGGCCTCGCGAAGAGGATTGAGTCAAGGTTGCCAAAGAGAAAACCAAGGCCATGTAAATAAATATATCAACCATATATTGAAGATCGAAGAAACATCCCAAGGCGTAACATACCTCGAAACGACTGTAGGGAAAATCGAGGTCAGGATCCTCGGGGACTTATGAAAAAAGCCAGGTTCAACAGGCGCACAAGGCCCGCAGAGGAGCTCCGATTATCCGAGCGCAACTTCAACATTGGCGTTTTGGACATCGTATCGGCCATAGGGAAAATCAAAGATATCAGGTGGCCAAAACCCATACTATCAGACCACTCGCAGAGGAACCCTAACTTGGTGTGCGAGTTTCACGGCACGCACGGTCATAGGATCGAAGACTACAGACAGCTCCGAGAAGATGTAGCCCGCTTAGTTAGCAAAGGGAACTTCCAAGAAGTCATCAGCGGCCGAGCTGTAAACCATCTTCGGGGAAGAAAAACATATCGGAGGGGCGGAATGGGAAAACCTCATCACACCGTTCATATGATCATCGGGGGAACCGATGCTCCTCAAGGACCCGTAATCAAGCAAACAAAGGTATCCGTTGTGGCAGTAGGGAAAATTCGGGGCCGCATGCCCGAAGACATAACGATGAGGACTTCGAGACCTTGTCTCATCCACATAACGATGCGCTAGTAATTTCTTTCCTCTTGAATAACATTCAAATTAAGCGTGTACTCGTGGATCCAGGTAGTTCGGCCAACGTAATCAGGTTGAAAGTGGTGGAGAGGCTCGGACTGATCGATCAAGTCATACCTACCTCCCAAGTCCTCAATGGATTCAACATGGCCGGTGAAGCGACTAAGGGGGAGATCACCCTCCCGGTCAACATGTCTGGTACAGTTCAAAATGCCAAATTCCATGTCATCGAAGGTGACATGAGGTACAATGCATTGCTTGGGAGGCCATGGATACACAACATGAGGGCAGTGCCATCAATTCTTCCCCAAATGATGAAATTTCCAACAAAAGACGGTATAAAAATAGTATATGGGGAGAAGCATGCGGCAAGGGAAATGTTCGCGGTCCAAAGCGAGGTACCAACATCCAGGCCCTCCGCCACGAAGGAGCCGGAGGGCACACAGATCCCTGAGGGTGACGAGGAAGACTTCCTCGCTCCCCGAACCTTCGTTTCCCCCGAAGAATTGGATGAAACTAAATTGACAATTGAAGAGCTGGAGCAGGTTGTACTGGTCGAACACCTCCCAAATCGAAAGGTATAACTTGGAATGGGACTAACCCCTGAACTCAGGAAAAAACTCATTCAATTTCTTATTAATAACATCGACTGTTTGCTTGGTCCCATTTAGACATAGCAAGGATCTTGTCACGCCCCCAAACTAGAGGAGGCACGACTGGTACTCGATACTGTATTCGATCAAGTTAGCCACTAAATATACTAGCTAACTAAACTGGGGGCCCAACAGATCGTGCAACACAACATCTGAAATACTAAGCCTGGACTGTTAAGGTCATGACCTGAATAACAATAAGCCATTTAAACAAAGGTAGACAAGCCAAAATAATAAAGTACTAGTTGGCCGACGAGGCCGCGACTGAAGACATACATGCCTACACACATATATATACATGCCAAGCCTATGGGCTGGAGACTGAAAGCTGCAAAAAGAAACCCAGAATACTATGTCCACAATAACCTCTAAGAGTGTCATAAGCACTGTCGGGACAAGGCCCCGACTATACCCAAACTGTACAACAAAAGTAACCATCCTATGAAAGCTCCAGGAAGAGGTGGATCTTACCAACTCACAGCTGAACCCCGAAATCCTAGCGGAGGGGTCGATAAGAGTCCCTACCTGGACCTGCACGCACGAAACAAAAATGCAGTGTCCCCAGGCAACGGGACATTAGTACGAATTAAAATGTACTGGTATGTAAAGCAGAAAGTAGAATCATACATAGCTGATGTAAAATACACTGAAACTCTGATAGCCTCCATGGCTGACATCCGACCTCATAGTAATCAAATATGCATGGTATGCTCGTTTAATCGTATGTTGTGAATACATATATATTGATGCAAATGCATGACATACCAAACCAAATTCTAGCAATGGCGGTCTCTCCCGGTAGCTAACCGGTATCATATTGCCAACTTGTGGCCATCTGTACAATATATATAGTCCTTCGGGAAAATAGGCCCCTTACCTCCGATTATAGCTCGAAGTCCATGCATAATATGTCATGTATGATATGAACTTTGAATGCACATAATAGGCCATAACAAGAACTTAGCCAATCTTGGCTCATTGACACTCTTATTCTCATAATCTCATAATCACCTTCGTATCGCATACAAATGTCTCGTGGAACCTCATATGTTTTTTGAATAAGCTTGAAAACTTAACTCGACTTTTAGAAAGATAACTTAACTCTGAAGATGTTCATAAAAAGCTTAAGGTGCTTCACTTAGTCCTTATACCTGATTTCTTGATAATTAGTAAAAGCAAGTATTTCAAAAATCAAGTGTTTTAGTAGTTTTTTAACAAGGAAGAAGGACTGATCGCTTGGAAATCGACGTATCACTTTAGAGATTTTAAAATACACTTTAACAAGGAAGAAGGACTGATCGCAAATACTAAATGCCTTTATTTTTAAGTCACACAACCCAAATACGAATAAGAGTTCATATATATGGACATATAGTTAAGAAAGCCGACAAAATGACATATATAGATGCCGAATACCCTATTTAACCGAACAAGTTGAATATCAACCTAATAGCATCATGAAAATACTTCAGCTACAATACCAATGCCTTTCTCAGAAGGTCTTTCTAGCAATAGAATAGTAAAATACCACATTTGGCGTCTTAGGAATTTCCTAGAATTCGTGCTTAAAGGAAGGACGGAGCTTAGCCTTAACATACCTTTCCAACGAACGTTCGAATGCCGGTAGTTCCTTCACGAACGTTGTTCTTTACGTCCTAAGCTTCGCAAATACTATATATATGCAGCTTATACGCACCTATAAATAGTTCATAATTGAGTTTAAATCGGCAGATTTTCCATATGACCCTAACTTGACGAAACGTCCGTAGAACTTTGTAAAAACGATCATAAAAGAGTCCAAAGATGTTTACCTTGGCAAACCATGTATAAAGCTTGAAGAAACAGCAAGAACAACAAATTTCTATCTTCCAAAAATAGCTCCAAACACAGCCAATAGAAGGGGAAAACGATTGCAGAGCGTAGAGATTGCATTTCTAGGCACAGGGGCAAACTTTAACGATAGAAATCGTTAAAAACGCACCTTAATCACTCAAGAACACCATTGAACCCTCTCTTCAGCTTTCTCACTGTTTTGGGACAAAGATGAAATGTTTTTGGGTCTTAAAAGTCGGATTTTCCGACTTATACTACTTGTTTGACCCGACCCGGTTCGCGACCCGGTTTCAGCCCGGACAGTCCGTGGTAAAACAGTCATAACTTCTTATTCCGATGTCGGTTTGATGTGAGGTATTTTTAGTTGCGAACTAGACTCGTATACCTTCGATTCGGTAGGTTGTGGGTCCCATAGCTCTTTATATATTGGGAGAAATGATCTGATACATTTGACCCAAAGTTTAGAAAATTTATTAGAGAAATTTATGATAACTTTGCTGGCCTTTATTTCGCAACTTGCTTGAATCCAAAAATTAACATGTGACCGGTGTGATATTATAATACCTCATAACACATTATTCTTAGCATTATTAGACACTCTTANCGAGTCATTTCTTTAACCACGAACCTTTGTTTAAGGGATTCCTTTGACCTAAAGCTTTAGTTTTTTTCCTTGATATTACCACACATTTTCAGTCTTATTCTCCCAATGTGCTATACGCAATCATATATACCTTATATAACCACGCCACATTACATATATTACGTAAAAGAAGAGAGAAAAAAAAACACATGGGGTCTCACAGATCTCGCCGAAGATAACCACCCATCGACTAAGCGTCGATTCCAAGTTCAAATCGGTGAAGAAAAAAATAAGACCTCAGTCTGAGGTAAAGCATGCATTCATCAAGGACGAGGTAACAAATCTCCTTAAAATAGGGTCTATCAGGGAGGTAAAATACCCCGATTGGTTGGCCAGTGTGGTAGTAGTCCCCAAAAAGGGGAATAAATTAAGAATGTGCGTATATTATAAAGACTTGAATAGAGCATGCCCAAAGGACTCATTCCCATTGCCCAACATCGATCGTTTGATCGATGCTACGGCCAGTCACGAAATTCTCATCTTTCTCGATGTCTATTCTGGGTATAGTCAAATCCAGATGAACCCCGTGGATAGGGAAAAGACTTCGTTCATCACGAAGTACGATACGTACTGCTACAACGTAATGCCCTTCGGGCTAAAAAACGCGGGAGCCACGTACCAACGCCTAGTTAATAAGATGTTTGAACATCAAATAGGCAAATCCATGGAAGTTTATATTGATGATATGCTAGTTAAGTCCCTGCGCGTGGAGGACCATTTGACTCACTTGCAGGAGACATTTGAAATCCTCCGAAGCTACAACATGAATCTCAACCCCGAGAAGTGTGCCTTCGGAGTAGGTTCGGGAAAATTCTTAGGCTTCATGGTGTCAAATAGGGGGATTGAGATCAACCCCGACTAAATCAAAGCCATCGAGGAAATCACGGTGGTAAACAATGTCAAAGTCGTACAGCGGCTGACCGGGCGGATAGCGGCCTTGGGCCGATTCATATCGAGGTCATGAAACAGGAGTCACCACTTCTTCTCTTTGCTCAAAAAGAAAATAAGCTTTGAATGTACTCTGGAGTGCCAACATGCCTTAGAAGAGTTGAAGTGGTATCTGTCGAGCCCACCTTTACTCCACACTCCAAAGGAGGATGAAACGTTGTATTTATACATGGCCGTATCCGAAGTGGCGGCAAGTGGCGTACTGGTTCGAGAAGAACAATGTACGCAATTCCCTATTTAGTATATGAGTCGGACCTTGGGAGACACCGAAACCAGGTATCCACTCCTGGAAAAATTAGCTCTTGCATTAATAAGTGCATCTTGGAAATTAAAACCTTATTTTCAATGCCATCACATTTGTGTTTTAACAATATACCCTCTTCGAAGCATATTGCATAAGCCTGAGTTATCAGGCCGGCTGGCCAAATGGGCCATCGAACTTGGGGGTATGACATCAAGTATTAGCCCCGAACGGCTATCAAATCCCAAATCTTGGCGGATTTTGTGGCCGATTTTATGCCCACCCTTGTGCCCGAAGCAGAGAAAGGACTTTTGCTAAAGACGAGCACATTTTCGGGGGTATGGACCCTATTCACCGACGGAGCCTCGAACGTGAAAGGTTTCGGTCTCGGTATAGTTCTAAAGCCACCCATGGGCGCCATAATTAGACAATCTATAAAAACTGCAAAATTGACTAACAACGAAGCCGAGTATGAGGCTATTATTGCAGATGTAGAATTGGACAAAGTCCTAGGAGCGGGAGTCATCGAAGCAAAGTATGATTCCCATCTGGGAGTAAATCAGGCAAAAGAGAGCTTCGAGGTTCGAGAAGACAGGATGCAAAGATACTTAGACAAAATTCAAGTCACATTGCACCGCTTCAAAAATTGGACCCCGGTCCATATACCTCGAGAGCAAAATAGCGAGGTTGATGCCCTCGCAAACCTGGGATCATCTGTCAAAGAAGAAGACATACTCCCTGGGGCCATGGTTCAGCTATCTAAGTCAGTGATCGGGGAAGGACACGCCGAAATCAACTCCACTAGCGTGACATGGGATTGGAGAAATAAATACATCGACTATTTGGGAAGTGCGAAGCTACCTGCGGACCCAAAAGAATCGAGGGCCCTACGAACCAAAGAAGCTCGATTCTCACTTGACAAAAATGGGACTCTATACAGAAGGACCTTCGATGGACCCCTGGCGGTATGCCTGGGACCGGGGGACACAAAATATGTGCTCCCAGAAATCCACGAGGGCACCTGCGGAAATCACTTCGGTGCCGATTCTTTAGTCTGAAAGGTGATCAGAGCAGGTTACTATTGGGACAACATGGATAAGGACGCCAAAGAATTCATCCGGAAATGCGACAAATGCCAAATATTCGCACGAATGATTCATCAACCTGGTGAACAACCACATTAAGTCTTGTCGCTGTGGCCGTTCATGAAGTGGGGGATGGATCGGACCCCTACCAACGGCACCAGGTAAAGCTAGATTCATTCTATTTATGACTGACTATTTCTCGAAATGGGTGGAAGCGCAGGCCTTCGAGAAGATAAGAGAAAAAGAAGTCATTAACTTCATATGGGACCATATCCTCTGCCGATTTGGGATCCCCTCCGAGATAACCTGAGACAACGGAAAGCAGTTCATCGAAAGCAAAATAAAAAAGTTCCTCGAAGATCATAAAATCAAAAGGATCCTGTCAACGCCCTATCACCCATGTGCAAACGGTCAGGCCGAATCCACAAACAAAACAATCATTCAAAGCTTGAAAAAGAATTTAGAAAATGCGAAAGGTAAATGGAGGGAAATGTTGCCCGGGGTACTATGGGCATATCGAACGACTCTAAAATCAAGCACATGAGAGACACTGTTTTCTTTGGTGTATGGGTCCGAGGCTTTGATACCACTTGAGGTCGGGGAGCCAAGCGCCCGATTCCGACTGCTACCGAGAGCTCAAACAATGAGGCTATGACTGCAGCCCTCGAACTGTTATATGAGAAGCGAGAAGCTTCACTGGTCCGAATGGCCGCCCAAAAATAAAGAATCGAAAGGTACTATAACAGGAGAACAAACTTCCGACATTTCGGAGTCGGGGACATAGTCCTGAGAAAAGTCACCTTAAACACTCGGAACCCTAATGAAGGGAAACTAGGCCCAAGCTGGGAAGGACCGTACCGTGTCCTCGGAGTAATCGGCAAAGGGTCCTATAAACTCGGCACCATGAAAAGCGAATAGCTTCCAAGCAATTGGAACATATCGATGCTCAAACGCTATTATTGCTAAGGTAAAACCTTCTCCTTTTTTATTTGTGTGCTCCGCACTAAAAACTTTTACAGATGTCCGATGAAAGACATCGAGATATCATCCGACTCAAAGACCTTGGGTTTTAAAGCGAGTGTTGCACTCTTTTCCTTTGACCGGGTTTTATCCCAAAAAGGGTTTTTATCGGCGAGGTTTTTAACGAGGCAACATCTATATGCTACCTAAGAATAACTCAACAAGTATCCAAGGTTCCTCTTCAACCAACCTCGAATACTGGGGGGACATCACCTCGGGAGGTCACCTCCTCGGAGAAATCAAAATAAGCCAAAAAGGGTCGCGATAGGAAAATGATGTATCGGGCCAAACGGTCAAACGAACCGTGTCCGCATAGAATATTCGAAGCCTCGAAGGAAAAAGCATGTATACTTGTACCAAGTAATCAAAGGAGTACCTTTTAACATCAAAACACTTTGCGCTTCAAATAAGTCTGTTATCACTAGCGGCCCCAGGGCCAAAAGCCGCCCGAACACTTGGGGACCGACATAAAAAACCTCGACGCCGTAAGACTTCAGGGTCGGAAACTTCGAGCTTGTAAGCCCTCAATGAGACAACACCGAGTTTACAAAGAAGGTCCCCAGAGCCAGAAACCCTCGATGTCTCGGGGAATGTCGTCGATTGTCGCCCCATCGAGCTACCAAAAGCTCAAGGCCACAAGACCCCAAGCGGGAAACCTCGAGCCTAAAGGCCCTCCACGTGGCAACACTGAATCTATAAGACCTACGGGCATGATCAAAACTGTAAGACCTTAAGTAGGGCATGTCTAATTTGAAAACCCTTAAAAAAGGCATAATCGTCAAACCTATAAGACCTCAAGTAAGGCATGACCAATTTGAAAGACCATAAAAAAGGCATAATCCCGATATTACATGATAGACTAGTTGGTCTACTTCCTGGGCTGATTTCTGAAGAGCAGGCTGGCTTTGTGAAAGGAAGGAGTATTGTGAAGAATGTACTACTAACACAAGAGATCATTACAGATATGAGGCTGAGAACTAGAGCAGGCCCAAATGTGGTCATCAAATTGGACATGGCCAAGGCCTATGACAGGTCATGGCTGTTTCTGACAAAAATCTTGAGGAAAATGGGCTTTGAAGAAGGTTTTATTGGGCTGATCTATGATTTGATAGCAAAAAATTGGTATTCCATTCTAGTGAATGGGCAACCACATGGATTTTTAAGGTCTACAAGGGGGGTAAAACAAGGTGATCCTTTGTCTCCTAGTCTGTTTATATTGGCTGCTGAAGCTTTGTCTAGAGGTTTGAACTCATTGCATCAGGACAGAACATTCAAAGGATTTGGATTACCTAAGTGGAGCCCAAAGATTAATCATTTGGCCTATGCAGATGACACTATAATCTTCAGTTCTGCTGATCCAATGTCTTTAAGTATGGTTATGAGAGTACTTGGGGCATATGAGGCTGCATCAGGACAATTGGTGAACAAAAGCAAATCTGCAGTCTACTTACACCACTTGACTGATGAGACAGTAGTGAATGGGGTGGAAAGAGTGACTGGTATATCAAGACAAGAGTTCCCTTTTACATATTTAGGCTGTCCTATTTTTTATGCCAGGAGAAAAGCTGACTATTATCAAGGGCTAATCACAAAAGTTATGGATAAACTAAATGCATGGAAAGGGAAGTTGTTGTCTATAGGAGGAAGGGCAGTACTCATCAAAAGTGTACTACAGAGTATGCCTATTCATCTGCTATCTACAGTGAACCCTTCTAATAATGTCATCAACAAGCTGCATAAAATTTTTGCTCAATTTTTCTGGGGCAGAAACATTGGAGGCACATCAAGACATTGGTCATCCTGGTCAAACATGTGTATGCCAACTGAGGAAGGTGGTATTGGATTCAGATCTCTACATGATGTGGCAAAAGATTTGTTCTGCAAATTGTGGTGGAAATTCAGAACTCAGCCAAGCTTGTGGAGTTTATTTATGAGTCAAAAATATTGCAAGAAATTAAACTCAGTCATTGTTCCATGGAGAAGAGGATCACATGTTTGGAGGAAAATGATAGAGTGGAGAGACATCATAGAGCATCAGATATTGTGGAAGCCTAAAATGGGGTCAGCACTATTCTGGTTTGACAATTGGACTGGACTTGGAGCCTTAAACTTCCTGGTTCCTAATGGCTTTGAAATTGATGAGGATATACACAATGTGTGGGAGATGGTAGCAAATAATGCATGGGATGCAGGTAGGTTATATGATGCTCTACCAGAAGACTTAGCACAACATATAATTGATCATGTTCCACCTCCAGTTCATCCTAATACACTTGATACCCCCATCTGGATGCTGGACACAAGAGGACAATTTACTGTCAAAACAGCTTGGGATTATTTGAGAAGAAGGGATCACAGGAGATTGGCATATGAGAAGATATGGGTGAAAGGGCTACCATTCAAAAGTTCCTTCTTCATGTGGAAGTTGTGGAAAGAAAAATTGCCTCTAGATGGTTTCATGAGAAGGCTAGGATATTTCATGCCTTCTAGGTGTTGGTGTTGTGCAGAACCAAAGGAGGAAACCCTGACTCATTTGTTCTACACATCCAGAGCAGCATCAACAGTGTGGAATTTTTTCCTAGCTAGGGCAGGTATTAGAATGGAGGGTCTATCACTACATCAGGCTATCACTAGTTGTTGGACTGCTCAGGTATTGCCAAGGATCAAACCTATCATGCAAGCCTTGCCAGCATGCATTGTATGGGAGCTATGGAAGAGGAGGAATAGTTGGAAACATGGAGAGGTTGTTTCTGTCAACAGAGTTATCTACCAAGTCTCATCAACAATCCAAGCTTTGGTTCAAATCAGAAAACCTGGCCTAAGAGTACCTCACAGATGGCAAGACATTCTAAGTGTGTTGCATAACTTCACTCCAAAGCTGAAATATGAGAAGGTAATGTGGGAATTTCCTCAGGAGGGGTGGATAAAGGTGAACACTGATGGGGCTAGTAGAGGGAATCTAGGAAGAAGCTCTATTGGAGTCTGTTTGAGAGATTCTAAAGGAGATTTGATATATCCTAGTGGGAAGAAGATAGATGAAGGGTCTAATAATGAGGCAAAAGCTACAACTATAGTAGAAGCCCTAAGAATGAGTACAGAAATGAATTTGAGGCAGATATGGTTACAAACAGACTCCTTGATGATCAAAAATATAGTGGAGGGAACCTGGAAG
>ML265521.1:2767-15174 GCA_005239495.1 Nicotiana undulata
GGGGGGGGGAGGAAGGGGCATACTGAAAAACAAAAAAACAGAAATTTGAAATTATATAAATAAAAAAGTTAAAATTTTTTTTTTGCAGCGGGGTAGTCGGGTGGATGGTGACGAAAAAAAACTGAAATTTGAAAAGAAAAAAAAAAGTCTTTTTGTATAGAGGGGTGCATGGGGTGTGGTTAGATGGGTGGGTGTCGGGGTGTGGGGTGGGTTGGTGAGGGTGGAGAAGGTTGAGAAGGAATTTTAGAAAATATTTTCCTTTCTCTTGATAAGGAAAACATTTTTCTCCCTTTGGAAGAAAATGAATTCATAAGAAAAATATTTTCCAAAACATGTAAACCAACCTCGATACCAAACACACCCTTTATTACTTTTACTCCATCAGTTTTCTAAGTTTGATTATCGTAGTTATTCAAACATGACTGTGTGTTTCTCTATCTTCCACGGATCATTACTTTATTCCATCAGTTTTGTAAGGTTAATTATCTTAATTATTCGACCTTAATTGCTTGTTTCTTTATCTTCCATCAAAATTTATGAGTCTCTCGTTGATAGTTTCTATGAGTCCACCAAACAGTAGAGATACCAGGTCCTCTACTAGTTCTCACAGAGAAGTACACTTAAGAAAGCAAGTAAAAAGACAAGAGATTTTTACATGAAAAAATCCCACTCAGGGGGACAAAAAACACGACCTACACTTGTAGGATTTCAACTTCACTAACTTGTAATCTAAACTATTACAAGTCACTTTGTAATGAACTTCTTACAAAGATTTCAACACACTAACTTGTAATCACTTATTACAAGCCACTTTGTCACTCTCTAGTTACAAAGACTTTACACTTGTGACTACACTAGTCACTACAGCAACACGAGAAGTTTAAGGTTGAGAGATTCCTAACACGGTGCTTCTACAAAAGCAAATAGGATACTATGAAAACAAAATGCAAGATTACAACTCAACTAAGGACATTAACGACATAAGGTGAAACTGGTCCGTCTTAGTGGAGTTGTCTTCTTGCTCTTGAAACACTTGAGTCTTCAATGTTACAGACCACTTCAATGCTTGAGAGAATGTTCTTAGTAAATGCTTAAGTGAATATCTTGTTTGTCTCCAAACAAGATATTAAAAGCCTTAGGACATTCCAAGAAGGATGTCCCATATCTTGAAAGTACACTACACCCAATGGGAAGTGACTGCTGCATTGTTACTGCACTGTAGCGTGTACAGTTGCAGGCAATCACTTTTCTGTCACAGCTTTTACAACTGTAGAGTTGATCTGTACTTTTATCTGTGAGCATGTCAAGGGATCAAGTCCCTTAGCTGTTCCTTATAAGTTCAACAGTACACTGTCCAGAATTCCTTGAGTTAAAGCTGACTGATTGTGCTGGTGACAGATCTGGTCCTTCATCTGGTTCTTCATATAAAAGTTTGTTAGATCATCAAAACAGAATACATCCCATCAATTTCTCCCCTTTTGATGATGAAAAACTTTTATAATTGGTGAGCAGTTACATAAACTATCATAACTAGATACATAACAGGTGAGTGACCAGATTCCTAAAGAGTTCCCCCTGTCTATGTGCTTCCCCCTTAATCCCTGCCATCAACTTTCAAATTTTTTCCAATTATCCCTTAAACTTCCCCCTTTCGGCATCATAAAAAGGCAGAAGCAGGCAGAAAGCATAAAGAATTCCAACAAAGCTAACCCATGCCCCTTATGTGCACACAACATGATAGAAAATAGACTAAAAGGCAGAAAGGCATTAAAGAGAACAGAAAAAGACTAATTTTCATTCATTAAAAGCGTTAAAACACAGAGAAGTCTTTTCTTGTAAGAGCAAATAACTTCATTTGGATTTTTCAACAGGAGCAGCCAGGTGTTATCCAATCCCAATCACAAAAAAAACTAAAAGTAAAAATATTGTTAACCACATCACATCATAGATAGACTAGGGAAGATAAAGCCTAGGGGGCACTAGAGGGAGAAAGCTTGGAGGAGGATGCAGTGAGAGTCGGGAGAACCAGGTCCATGCGAGCATTGGCAGAGGACTGTTCCTCGAGTAGTTTCTCCTTTAGGTTCTCAACCCGTTGCCGCAACTCATAGTTCTCCTTGGTTAAACGGGCAATTTCTTCATTTGAGGAGCTACCAGAACCCGGTCCCTCATCAGCTTGACTTGGCTTAACCTCCATAATGGCAATCTGAGCCTTCAATCGCTTAATCACATCATTGGCAGCATTCAGAGCATTGATTAGCAGAGAAATGGTAGAGGTTCTGCCCCAGCCTTCTCAAAACACTCACATTCCTCAATGGTTGTTTTTGAAAAGCTTTGCTTGCGGGTCCCTACCCGGGGATTCTTGACTGGCACCTTGAAATGTTCAAAGACCCGAGTAAGTAGAAAACCATAGGGTAGCCTGTGATTCCCATCCTTGACCTTTACAACCTTCTCCATATGATTGATCATGAGAGCAGGTATGTTGACTGGCTTGAACTAGTCAAGGGATTCCATTAAGATCCGATCAGCTCTGGAGGCAACGGAACGCCTCTCAGCACGGGGAAGAAAAACTTTATTTACCAACTAAAAAAGAAGCTGATAAAGAGGTAGCATGGCCTTCTTGTGAACCCGTTCGCCCTGCTGGACTGTCCCTGGCTTAACGATGGCTCGCCTAAAATTTCCCTCCCAAGCATACTTCTCTGGATCCACTGAAGACAACCCTCTTTATGAAACATTCAAGACTGTTCCCAGAGCAGCATTATCAAGAGAAATATCGACACCCTCCGCCAATACACAAACATGACCCTCAGCAGGAATGAAGAGGGTTGCATAGAACTCCTGCACATCATCTTCGTACACCTTGGGCCCACTCACATTAAACATATGCTCCCACTTTTGGAATTCAACCATAGCCATGAGTTGACTCATGCCAGCCATTTCAAGTATCTCAAGGTCAAACGTGCGATCCCACATCACTCGTTGATTGCGTACATTCTCCTGCCATTGCCCACTGTTACTTGGTATAGTTTCATTGAACCAAGTCCTCCCACTGTTTCCATTTCCCTTTTTCGTTTACCCGTCACCTTCACAGACTTCCCTTTGACACTAGCGTCAGTCACTGTTTTCTTATCACTTGATTTTCCAACCTCCTTTTTCTTAGACTTGTCATCACTTTTAGGGGGTGACAGAGACTTTTTCCTTTCTCCTTAAGCAAACACATACTTCTTCCTCCTTACTAAGGAACTGGGTTCCTCTGCAGTTTCTTCTTCTACTTCAACAACTGGTATGGATTCATCCACCACTACTTTACCTTCCTTCATCAACCGATTTTTCTTCTGCTTACTGCTCTTCTTGCTTTTCTCAAGAGCCGAGTCAAAAGCTTCCTTCTTCTGCAACCTAGTGTATGGTCGTTTCACAAAGGTTTTCGGAGTACTAACACGTTGACGGAGTTTAAAACGGGCACTTAGAAACATTTTATCCTCCTCATCTTCATTTGTGGGCTCAGACAACGAAGGAATGGACTCAAGAGGAAGAGTATAGAAGATTTTCTCATGGGGGGTATGAGGAAGAGGGGAACCAGGTTCCTCACTAGGTTTTTCATGCACAGACTCATGTGTAGGAGACTCAAACAGGACCATGGTCTCCTCATCCACTAAGAAATATGAAGTTGTTCCCTGAGTTTCAGGAAGGGAGAAGGCTCCTTCAGAGGGGAGATTCTCAAAGGCAATGTCCATTATGTTTTCGGCCGCCTATTTTTTTAGAGACTCTATGGGAGTCGAGGAATTGAGAAAGGAGGAGTTGATGTACTGGTCAGGGTCGTCCTCTGAAGCTTCAGAACCTTGAGAGGCTTCAGCGACTGAAGGTTCTTTTGGTGGTACAGATGAGGAGAGAGGTATAATAGTTGCTTCAGTGTCTAGGGGTTTCTGTGGTGGTTCAGATGAAGGGGGAGGAGCGAGAGGTGCATCGGTGACTGAAGGTTCCTGGGGTGTTTCGGATGCAACTGGGAGTGAGGAAGGAGTAGGAGTTGAGATGGAAACCTCTAGAAGAGAGGATGCCTGATCTTCCGTGGGGACAGTGTTGGGATCAGTGGTGAGAGAAAGAGAGGGTTCGTTTGTGGTTGCCATTGTTGATGGTTGAAGAAAAGCTTCGTAGAGAGAAAGTGCTTTTTTGAATAAAAGAGAGAGTGAGAGAAGGTATGTGAGGATGGGTTAGAGATGAAGGGGCTTTATAGAAGAGTGGAGTAATGAGGGGGAAGAGAAATGGGTTCAACTGGCGGTAGGCGGTTTTGGGAAAAGGGAACGTGCAGAAGGGAGTTGAAAGGGTTGAGGGATAGACGTGATAGACGTGTTTACTGAAAAGGCGGATGATGTGGCAGCAGTAATTAATGCAGTTACTTTTTGAAAAAGGGAGAGAACACACATAACTACTAACCTGGGGTACAGGGACCAAGTCCCGTACCTGGTTTTCTTGAAAAGGTTGCTCAGTCTCCTTTTGTTCTACAATGCTATACCTTTAAAGCCTGTAGTCATCATGCGTGTCTACCTGCAACGGTATTGATGTGAGTTAGACTTCGTCAGAAAACACTTTAGCTATTTGTACCTGAGTGTGACTTTCATAGCCAAGAAGGGAAACCGGGTCCCTAATTAGGTCTCAGCAGCCCCAATGCCATTCTATTTTTCTCAAAATGTTCCCTGCCTAGTACCTTGGTAAAAATGTCTGCAATCTAATCTTCAATGCAGCAAAACCTCATGCATATGTGCCCCTTTTCAACATTGTCTCTGAGGAAGTAATGTCTCACATCAATATGCTTAGTTCTCTTGTGTTGAACCAGGTTCTTTTCCATGTTGAGCGCACTGGTGTTGTCACATAGAAGTGGTATGATGTCAATATACACTCCAAATTCCTCCAGTTGTTGTTTGATCCACAACAGCTGAGCACAGCAGGATGCAGCTGCAACATATTCTGCTTCAGCTGTGGACAAGGCTACCGAGTTCTGCTTCCTTGTACCCCAAGAGATTAGGCAAGATCCAAGAAAATGAGCCATCCCTGAAGTACTCTTCCTGACCACCAGATAACCTGCATAATCAGCATCAACATAACCAACAAGATTAAAATTATCACCTGAGGGATAATACAGGACCAGGTCCTGTGTGCCTTTGAGATAACGTAGGATCCTTTTGGCAGCCTTTAGATGAGACTCCTTGGGATTTGATTGAAACCTTGCACATAATCCCACACTGAACCATACCAAGCTCTGGGGGCTTGCTTCAAACCATACAGGGCTTTGTCCAATTTGAAGACATACTCTGGGTGAGCATGACTTTCAAACCCAGGAGGTTGCTTGACATATACTTCTTCCTTGAGATATCCATTCAGGAATGCACTTTTCACATCCATTTGAAATAAAGTGAAATCCATATGAGATGCAAAAGCAATAAGAATCTGAATGGCTTCCATACGAGCAACAGGAGAAAAAGTTTCATCATAATTAATCCCTTCCTCTTGATTGTAACCCTGAACTACAAGCCTTGCTTTATTTCTGGTAGTTTTCCCATTCTCATCCAGCTTGTTCCTGAACACCCACCTGGTTCCTATGATGGTTATGTCCGAGGGTCGAGGTACCAGATGCCATACTTTGTTTCTTTCAAACTGATGAAGCTCCTCCTGCATGGAAATGATCTAATATGTATCCTTCAGAGCTTCCTTGATATTTTCGGGTTCTATTTGGGATAGAAAGGCTGAGAAGGCTAGGGAATTTCTGGTTTTGGATCTGGTTTGGACTCCGAAATCAAAGGGAGTGATTATATTATCAAGAGGATGAGAGCTTTTATGTTTCCAATTTGGGACCTGAATTTGCTGGGTGGAAGAACTTGGTAGATTAGAGGAGTTTCCCTGCGCTGCTTGTTCAACTACCTGGGAGTACCTTCCACAACATCTTCAACTCTTTCTTCAGCTTCTGTGGGAGAGATTGGAGTACCAGGTTCCTCCTGTGAACTTGAGGAAGATTTTGCTTTGCCTTCATTCATCTCCTTATTTTGACTCATCATGTCAGCCTTTCCATTTGAGACATCAGAAATCTCTCCAGGAACCAAGATTGGTTCATTGTCTTGATCATCACCATTTTCGTCCTTGTTTGAAAAGGGAGTCTCATTAAAAAGCACATGAACACTCTCTTCTACACATTGGGTTCTCTTGTTGTACACTTTGTATGCTTTTCTTTGAGAAGAGTATCCCAAGAAGATTCCTGCATCACTTTTGGCATCGAACTTTCCAAGTTGATCCTTCCCATTGTTTAGAACATAGCACTTGCAACCAAAGGCTCTCAGATGGGTTATTTTTGGCTTTCTTCCATTGAGCAATTCATAAGGGGTCTTGTTCATGAAGGACCTGATCATGCACCTGTTCACCAAGTAGCAGGCAGTGTTGATTGCTTCTGCCCAGAAGTTCTTGGCAATTCCACTATCAATGAGCATTGTTCGAGCCATATCTTCCAGGGTTCTGTTCTTCCTTTCCACTACTCCATTTTGCTGAGGAGTCCTAGGTGTTGAGAAATTGTGTGTGATTCCATTTTCAGTGCAAAACTCATCAAATTTAGCATTATCAAATTCGGTTCCATGGTCGGATCTGATGCAAGCTACCTTCAAGTCCATCTTCACTTTGATTTTCTTGAAAAAAGCCATAAATACTTCAAACGCCTCATCTTTTGTTCTGAGAAATAATGTCCAAGTGAATCTTGAGTAGTCATCCACAATCACAAAGATGTACTTCTTTCCACATCTGCTTGGAATTCTCATGGGCCCACACAAATCTATGTGAAGTAGTTCAAGAGGTCTGGATGTGCTAACATCTTTCTTAGGTTTAAGATATGATCTCACATGTTTTCCTTTGGCACACGCATCACAAACTCTGTGCTCCTTGAACTTGGAGTTTGGCAGACCATGAACCAGGTCCTTCTTTATCAGCTTGTTCAGGATGGAAAAACTAGCATGACCCAACCTTCTATGACAAAGCTCTGCATCATCATCAACTGCCTTCAAGCAGTTCACTTCACCGGCTTCCAATGATTCAAAATCAGCCACATAGATGTTTTTGTGTCTCTTGGCTATCAACACCACTTCTCCAGTTACTAGGCTAGTAACAGTGCACACCTTGGATAAGAAATCCACCTTGTTTCCTTTATCACAGATTTGAGAGACACTCAACAAGCTATATTTCAAGCCATCTACATAGTACACATTTTCGATTGAGCGCTCCAGAGACTTTCCAACTCTCCCAACACCAAGAATGTATCCCTTCTTTCCATTGCCAAAGGATACATCCCCTTCCTACAGAGCTTTCAATGAGAAAAAATCCATAGTGTTTCCAGACATATGCTTTGAGTATCCGTTGTCCATGATCTATTGTAGTCCAGTTCCTCTCACTGATCCCTGCATAATTAAATCAATGGTTAGATTTAGGAACCCAAACAAGTTTGGGTCCCTTGTAGTTAGGAAAGGGATGAATAAGAACTCTTCTAGTCCATGCTGGCAGGAATTGATATTTCTTGTTAGGACCTGGTCCCTGCTTTGTATTCCTCTTGCCTGCAAATTTCTTGTTTTTCTGGACTGATTGGTCCCTGGCTGGGCAGCTTTCCTTAAAGTTCCCGTTGTTTCCACAATGGGTACAAAGCCAATTGTCTGGGACTGTGACATATTTGTTGTGTGGGTTGTAGGGAGTTTTCTCCTTTTGGAACCCGATCCCATGCATGTTTCCACTGTTGTTAAAGTACATGGCAGTGACAACATTCGTGGACCAGGTCCAGTTCAGTGATTTTTAAGATCATATTTTACATTACTCATTTCAGCTTGCAGCGCCCTATTTTTCTCAACCTCACTGCACAATCTCGTTTTGACATCATTAAGTTCTTTTTCAAGCTTGATATATTTTTCACTGGCTATTTCCTTTCCTTTATCCACACTCGAGGAACCAGGTGCTAGTCTAAGTCCCTGAATGGTTTCCTCTAAGTTTATGATTACTACTAGAAGATCATCTCTCTCCTGCTCAACATCAATCCTCACACTCAAGCTATCCTTTTATTTTCTCAGATTCTCCACTGTTTCTTTCAGATCTACTACCACTACAGTTAGATCGTCTCTCTCATTTTCTACCTTTCTCGTTTTTTCTTCTATCACTTCCTTTTCTCTTTCAAGATTGTTTATGGTCTCCTTAAGGTCCACAACTACCACCATTAAGTCATCTCTTTCATTCTCAACACTGTTGATTTTACACACTAGAGATCCTTTCTCTCTCTCAAGATCACCTATAGTTTCTTTCAAATCTACCACACACACAACTAGATCATCTCTAGTTTGTTCAACTTCTCCTAGTTCTATGGTCAATGCGTCCTTATCTTCAACTAAGTTGTAATAAGCATCAATGAGAACATTTGACAATGAAAACTTTTTTTTCCTCGCATCAATGAGAATATTTGACAATGGGTCCCCCTCTTTTTTTTTTCCTCGCGGAAATCGGGTTTCGGACATTTGGGTTAAGACAACTCTTTCCTTTTGGGAAAGGGGTTTGTTTTTTTGGAGAGTCACCACCTAACGATTTTAATGGTGTGTTAGGGCACCTAAGGGGTTCATTTACAATTACTCTGCTAACCAGAGATAGGGTAAGGGATTGAAATTATTCCAAGGGGAAGGTGTTAGGAACCCCTCAGGATCCACAAGTGTGGTTCCCGGCCAAATGATTTTCGTGAATTTGCACAATTAAACAAATAACAAGTAAGGGCTCAAGTAAGATGGGATTTTAAGTATTAAGCAAGAAAGTGTTTGGAAAACAATTATAAAACGACTAAGTTTTGAAAGAAGAGTTATAATCTAACATTTAAAGGAAGGGATGTCCTAGGTTTGAAATAATATGGATCACATCAATGCAATACTCGGTATGACACTCCTCAGAGAGGGGCTACATGTGGTATTAGAGCATCTGTCATCAAATTCATATTCTACCCTTTCCCACCCCGCGAAGGTAATTGAAGTGCGTGTTGGTCACGAACTCTATTGCGTGCTATTACCCGTCCCATCCTATCAGCCCCGGAGGAGGTTAGGACTACTATCCTAAAGGGAGGTACTAGGCAGAACCTCAGGTTTAAAGGTAAAATTCTAAAGCGACAAGTAAAGAACATATAGGACTGCAGTAAATGGGAAACACATAGGAGCACATAAGAGGCTCAGATTTACCTCCACAAATAATGCATATAATTAGCACGTCTCAAACACATATAAGGGCAGTATTGTTAATTAAGATCCTAAGACATGGTGTCTAGGTGAATTCAGAGGATAAACGGACATGTAGTTTTGTCATTACTTGAAATCCCTAATCAGTTTGCCTACTGACTGAAAAGAACCTGTTAGCATTAAGCAATACACACAAGAGACGCAGACTTCCAGTTTTAGAAATTTAATCTCTAAGGCTTGCCTAGGCGGGGGACAATGTATCAGAATTATTAGAGAAGTTGTTGAAAATTGTTACCTAAACATGTTGTTCTAGGTGATGTATATCTGAGAATGAAAAGTCAATTACCGATTTCTATTATAAGTAGACATGATGAACGTAATGTAAAACTGTTTTTATATCTTTTATAAATCAGCAGTTTAAACTTAAGAGAAGCTGATTAAATGCAAACGAAACCTAGAGCATGGTATCTAACATGCATATATAAATGCAGGATGATTAAGATCTGATTTTGAATGCGTAGGAGTAACATATTTATGTTGATTTTATTATCCTAAGAGCAGGAGTTCTAAGTGATGGGAATGAGCATAAATTAGAGGCATGTTGTACGTTAAAGCAGTAGACATGACAGCCTTAAGGACATGGTATCTAGTGCATGCTTGACATGGTATGCAAAAGTGACAAGTTCATTAATTATTCACCTAAGACATGATTTCTATGTGAAACATGGTAAAGTACAGATTTGTTAATACTCGTTTGAGACATGATTCAGTTTTAGAATGCATGAACATAATCACATGACAACATTTTATTGTTATTATTGAACAGGCAGTGGCATAACATTCATGAAATCCTAATAGCATGATTTCTAATGCACACATTAGGAATGTAAACCTAGCATGAATTCTATCCGTCTATATCTATGGCATGCATAGTTATCCCTTTTTCCCTTTTTACTATCCATCCCCAAGAGTTGTTTACAACTTATTACAGGCCAATGAATAAATTTCATAACTGAAATGGAAAATAAGAAGCTATTCTATAGGGAGCCTATAGATAGGCCCAAGTGTTCCAAACCTCATTGCCATATGGTACTTCACAGCCTTTCATAATCCGGGTGTGTCAAAGTTCCCTAAGGACCTCAAGGGCTCCCGGGCAATGCTCACACCCATATTTAGTAACCCAGAATTGGACATGTGCAGTGTGAAAATGCCAGCCTCAGTGTGTCAGAGTTCAGAGGGAGCTCAGGGGTCCCAAAGCAGTGTTCACATTGGGGAGGGGGGCAGAGCCTATGGTCTAAGAATAAAGTGAAGTGCAAGAGATGATTTGGAATAGAGTTGAGTTAAAAGAAACTTTCTAAAGAATAGTTTATTTGAAATAGTTTGCAAGTGAGTAGTTTAGGAAAAACAGTTTCAGAATCAATCAACCAACATTAAACAGCACATAGTGCATAGAGACAATACAGACAAGGGAACAGGGAATGGGGATATGTAGACAACAGGTTAGGATATCAAAGTATTACAGCCTGTACAAAGCTCAGACAGACATAGTTTGCCACAAAAGGTTCATGCCAGGGGCTTAAACGAAATCAGATTGAGGGAGTACTGGGGAGATGGCAGCATGCAATACACATAATTACAGATAGGTTCAGAAAGGGTCGTGTGTTCAAGATTACATGGAGACTAGGTGACACATAGTGCAACTATAGTATACTAGGGATCACAGGAGACATAAGCAAAACTACATTGAAACATGCAAGAGGCCGTGCATATGCTGAGGCTAAAGAGAAAGGTACTGAGAACTAGAAACAACAGAGAATACCAACTAGTTGCAGATAGGACATCAGAACCATAAGTAGAAGCATATTAAGAATAGCATAAACTGAAATACCCAAAGAAACATATTGTTTTGAAGCTTAAACATAAATTGGAGACATACCAGTTGGAAGGATAGAAGGTATAGAATGAAGAGTAAGCAAGTATTTTAACTAGTCTTGGCTTTTGGCCGACTAGTAGCAAGCAAGCAATTAAGAGAAGAAGTGTGTGTGTGAGTAAGAGAGAGTTTGAACAATGTCTTTGTTCGTGTGTCTCCTTAATGGAAGTGCACATCAATTATAATCACATTAATATCAGTACTCCCTTTAATTAAAGAGTCAATATTCAAACGGATACAAACATATATAAGGAAAGAAAATCATATAAACTAATGGTACACGCATAGGGAAGTATATGGCACATAAGTAAGACCAAGTTCAGAATCTTATTTAAGGAAATTATATGTGTATTAACTTGACAGCAATATCGGTACGAGAATGAAGCAGGGAATAATTTAAAATTGGGAAATCAGCAAGGGGATCCTCGAGTGAGGTCCTAACTATGGGCAATCAACACTGACCAAAGGAAAATACCACACAAGGGAATAACTTCAGCACATATAGGAATAGTACAGAACAATCAAGACTAAATTCAGCATTGCCCCAATTAAGGAAACAACATAAGAATCCGTGTGATAGCATATTCAGCAAAATAAGGCAAGGAAATAATTTAGATTAAGATCACTAATGTATTACCATAGGAGATCAGTAGAGGACACTAATCCCAGGGAATCAGGGATTCGAATAGGAATAGCATCAATTAAAGGAAATTAGCAGATGATAAGCAAGAAGTCAGAAAGCCCTAGTAACGAAGACATATGAGATTAGGGATTCTCATGGATTATAGGGTAAACAGTAAGATAAACGGGAAAGCAGGAGAAATCAAAAACATAGATGAATAACATAGGGTAAAACATCAGCGAATCACAAAGCTCACGGAACACAGACACATATGCAAACAATATTATCACAGACAAAATCAGGGACTTAGGATTTAGGACTAGAAATTAGGGGTTTTAACACAACAACTTAGACAAGAGCGAGAAACCTAAATAAATTGCTAAAACACAGTAGGAATCATATAATGACACTAAAAATTATAGGAAAATCATTTCAGAAAGGGGTCATGAAACCCTAGCTTTGAAAACAAAGAGTCGCTTTAGAGAAAAATCAAAGATTTTTTGAGGAAAACAACGAATTAGCTTAAAACATACACAGATCTATCATAGATCTAAAAGAATCGGGGCATTTGAGAATTAGGGTTTCAAAGAGAACCCAGAAAGATAAGAAAAACTTCAAAAATGTTACTGGTTTAAGC